>JANCMC010022135.1:0-10158 GCA_024363005.1 Charaxes varanes
TATTTTTATTTAGGGACTTTTATGTCCATGACAATAATGTCAGTCCCATCATACCCTAAACTTAAACTGTTACATATAAAGTACCTTTAAAATTGAAAAATTACTGTTTTTGGTAAATCGGCAAAATGCATTTCGAATATTAACCGATACCCACAATTTTGATTATAATATTTTAATCAGACGTGCGTCCTTTTCTTACCTATATTAGTTTGTTTGTTTATTAATAGAAATCAATTTGGTCTATCGTTTAATTGTCAATTTAACATAATTTTGAACAATATTTATGTTCCGTGTATAAAAGATTGATGTTGTGAATTAGACATAAGCTAACTTGTGCTTTGTGATAGAGGCCTTGGTTACCTATTTTTTGTTTGTACATAAGATTCTTTCGACGTATATTTTTCTTATAACGTAAACTTTATCATTGGTAAAAGAAAAAAAAACTATAACATGACTTTTGAGTATTAAAACGTAATACCTGGAAGCGTTATTGAACTAATATGAAAGCAGTTACCCGTAAAAGGGTGCGAAAACAAATCTAGTCACCATGACGACGACAGCCCCGGCGTCGCTATCGATGCCCCTTCACACACCTACATGTTACATAACCCAAAAGTGAACTCGACATGTCGCATTTATCATTGCTCAAAACTTTAGAAAACGAAGATAATGCTAAAGCCCAAGTACGATCTATACTCGGTCCGACGAAGGATGCGGAATTCCTTCAAAGTTTCGTCAGAGTGGGCGTCGGAGATGACGATGAGGAATCTCCAGCTCCGAAGGCATCAATCAGCAAACGCGCTCCGCCTTCCGCAGAAAAAGCCGAATCTGTCATTGAAGATGATAAATTCTCCGCGTCTGTAAGAAAGGAATCAGTTCAGCCGCAAAAGAAGAAGTTTCGCCGTAAACCAAAACGTGAAAGACGACGTCGTGAAGAAGAGCTATATACAGACAAGGATAGAGCGGCAGCTGTCGTGATGGGATATAAGGACATAAAGCTGTCGCTCAACATGAAAGACAAGGCGGAGAGAAGTCATGCGCTGCAGATACCAGCAGAGGCGGATGCTGGGACATTACTGGCGTTGGCACGGGCTGAGATGATGCGGGAGCGATATCAGACTGCACTAACATTCGTCGATAAGGTATCTTAATCCGTTAGGAAGTATATCTAAATCTGTGTGTCCCTTTCTTTTTAAGTAACGTACGTAAATACAAACTAATTAACAACTATTTTTATAAGACTGGATAACGAGTTTCTTGCTGATTCTTCTCGTCACTTGACTTGAATAAAACTTCTTGAATAAAACGTCTTTTGATTTGATTAAAAATTTCATTTTTTTTTATGATATATCAATAGTTGATAGCATACTTAAATAATAAACATAAGGTACTAAAATAAATGAATTCTATAGAATTTTCGTAATAATAGATGGTAATTGTGTATGAATAAAAAATGCTGCAGTAAATTTTAAAATGATTTTGTTTATTTTTATGATATTTTGGCGTCCAAATTATTGATTGCATCGTTGTTTCAGGCTATTGAACTAGCTCCAGAAGAGAAGGCTGCTTTCGTAGCTCGCAGCAAGTGTTATTTACTTCTAGGCGAGCCTCGAAAAGCTTTGACCGACGCAGAAACTGCCCTAAAACTCGACCCAAAACACGCGAAGGCATTGCTTCAGAAGGCCGAAGCATTGTACTATTGCGGTGAATTTGAGCTCAGTTTGGTTCACTACCATCGAGGACTGCGCGCGCGTCCAGACCTTAATGAGTTCAGACTTGGAGTCCAGAAAGCGCAGGTGAGTTTATTTACGCCTAATAGATCTACATTATGATTTATTAACCATTTGGAATTTGGAGGATTTATTAAACATTTGGAAGTTTTCAATAATAGTTTTTTTTATAATTACCCTAATGCCATAGCCAGTCATAGCTCAGTGTTTGTACATTTTTGTCCTTGAAGACAACAAAGTTCTACAAAACTTTGTGTAATTACACAAAGTCGCCGGTCACACTACATAATCATTCAAATGATCATTCAAATGAAGCTATGTCTGGCTCCGGCAAAGGATAATTTTTCTTTATGTATATGTATACATATAATTAAATCTGAAGCATGCGTTCGTAACGTCAAAAGAAGATAATTTCACTACTTGCGTATGACCACATACACGATACCTATAACGAAAACTCAAATTAAAAAAATGGTCTGTCTGTCTGTCTGTTTGTTCCGGGAAACCTTCGAAACGACTGGACCAATTTCGATGGGACTTTTACTGGCAGCTAGCAGATGTTACAAGCAACATAGTAATATAAGCTAAGTATCACTACGTTAAATAATTAGGGTTCCCGGTTTAATCCACGCGGGCGAAGACGCAGTTTACAGCTAGTTCTAAAATAGGATCTCTAAAGTATCTTTGATATAGGTTACTGTTACGTTGTGTACACAGGGACACTGCATTGTTGCGACAGTTTTTAACAATATACCAATTTCAGAGACTTGTCCATTATCAGAGAACATTATAGGTGTTTGACTTTTAGGAGGCAATTGAAAATACAATTGGCGCAGTCAAACCAGTAAAGAAGACGGCTAAAAGAAGATCTTCAAATTCTTCCCGACCTGTCTTGGGGCAGTTGATGTCAGACAAAATCTATCTCGAAAATCTTCTCAAAAACCCAGACTTGGCAATAGCAGATAGAAAGAATTCCGTAGTAATGAAACAAGCGGAGGAAGCGATACGATTTTTAGAAAATAGAGAAGAGTTTTGGAGGCAACAGCAAACAGCTAAATGATATACTAATTATTTATAAGAAAAAGCAAACTCTTGCATTACTTCTGAGTAGACTGCGTACTATCAAAAAAGGCACGCTCCTACAAAGTATTCACCTATACATGCAAAAAAGCGTGTAGACGCAAACACGTAAGGTCATTATATCATTGGTTTACAGTGTGTGGTTCAGTTTGAGTTTACAATAACAACGGTGCACAAACACAAGCAAGCGTTGCAATTAATTAGCGATAGGGCATGCGTTTTTAGACTGAAACGTGTTATATGCTAGTCCTAAAATATCTAGACCTAAAATATAAATATTTCAGCAAAAAACAAACTTTACCTGGTTAATTTTGCGGTATTATTAATGCACATAACTTTTAGCGCTAAAATGCTGTGACTATCATGGCGTCTTGTATTACGTAACGACTTGCTAAACAAACAGCTATACTTGAGTGTGATTGGTGCATACGTTAGCAACGACAATTTGTTTGACACACTCTGACGTCACGCGTTCACTTGGTAAGAAATAATATAATGATTGATTAATAGTTTGAAATAGTATGTGTTGCTTAGACTTTCTTGATGTGTGTATTCATATTTTAGGTATAGTTGACTGTAAGGCATGATATTAAATAGTTTTTGAAAAATACTCAACTAGCCTATTACAAGTATTTGGAGATAATAAACCGGATAGTTATCCAGAAGAAAAAAATATTAGGACTTCTTTTATTGGAAACTACCCTAGTGGCTTTATGTGTTCTTCTTGATTTCTTCAGCTTCTATTGGTAATTTATAACTGTAAATTTTTTCGTATAACTATAAAAAAAACTTGACTACGATCACCTCTGATGAAAATAGATAACACAGTCACACTGAGCACTTTGAGTCATATTAACTTTATTGGCCGTTGTCTTCACTACTAAGCATATCAAATAGTGTTTAATTCCACAAAATTATTCCGTGACGAAAACAATTAAGCGACTGTTACAATGTGTCATTAAGATGTTGATGGTTTATTGTTGTCACAATTTGCATTTTGTTAAGGTACTATAGTATTTATCCATCACAAAACCTACGCTATTGTTTCAGAATTCTCTGTTTTAATTTCTTAAAATAACAATGTGCATTTTGACCCGTGATTTTAGGGACTATTTTGGCTTCCATTCAGAAGCCCTAGCACGAATATTTAAAAACCGTTCTAAGTCGACGAGTCGACTGTATTTAGGATGACAATATTCGTACTGGGCCCACAGCGGAACCACCTTAATGTCAACGCGGGTTGCATTAGTATTGATTAAAAGAGTGACTTGATAAAGACTTGCCTCCTGTGGGCCTAGCACGAACATTTTCATTTTAAATACAGTCGACTCGTCTACTTCGTACGGTTCGAAATGTTCGTGCCACTGTATAATTTTACGATATTATATTTATATAGTTTAAGTTAAACATTTTATGTAAACAAAATAAATAAAACTGTATTTGAACTGCAAGAATCGCACTGTGCGTTTTATGTAGATGATGTGTCATTCCTAAGCTCAGTCAAAATGTTTTATGGTATCAAGGGTCAACTCTTTAATATTCGAAGTTTCAAATATTCTCACTTACTTATTCACTTTGTTGCTCTAGTAAATAAGTATAAAAATATCATAAAATCTCATACACTATTGTAAATTGAAAAAATAAATTATTATCATTATGACTTTTATTTAAGATCCCTCCTTCCTTTTATCACTGGCTATATTGATATTTTGGTAGGTACAGCCCCTTAAACTATTACCTTACTTTTTTATCTACCTGGTACTAATGTTATTAAGTGACTTCTGTAATATATTTTTAACAAAAAATATTCTAGCTTTTGAATGAAAAATAGAATAAATAAGGTTTTACTTACGTCATTACACATTAGGCACACCGCCAAATCCTCCAAAATTGCCGTAACAGACAACTTAACCATTACAGTCAAAAAGTACCATCATTAAATTCATTTGGAATCGTCATTCAATCATCAATTCCAACCGTCAACATTGAAGGTCACTTTATTTACTGCGATAGGTATGTTAAAGTGTGCATAAATGGGGTAATTTGTGAAGATATTATCAGATCCAGGAAGCAGCTCTTTTGTGGCGGTGTCATATATAAAAATCATACCACTTATCTCACGACATAGCTTCAACGAGCATTCAACAATGCAAACCATGGGTTTATTATTAAAAATTGCGTGTATAATTTTTGCTATAAGCAATGTAAGTCTACATAAGGGTTCCGATCAGTAAAATGTTCCTTCCAAAATTATTTAATATTTGCTTACATTTGGTAACGGATGCTTACTAAATTTTAACGTTCCCAAGGTGTCCGCAGGTGACGAAGACGACGTGATGTCCTGTTTGGAGCTGTTTAACCCTGAGGTAACTATCAGAAATTAAAATCTTAAGTAGAGAATGTTAAAATTTTAAGCAGGGTGTTTTATGGGAACTACATCTTCTAGAAAACACGTAGACAGGGCCCGTCCTACCATAGGGCGAACGGAGCGGCCGCTCTGGACACCGAATTCCAAGCAACGCCTCGGCAGGGGGCGATTCTTAATATAAATAGGGCGTGTAAGGGGAGCGCCATAATTGGATATCGCTCCATCCTAAAATTTACCTCGGGCCGGCATTGCACGTACACTCTTTTAATTCTTAGTGGCTACGAAAGCGAATCTTTGATATCCTGAATGTGTACCAACTTGAATTTAAGAAATTATTATCGTTTTAGGAACTTTAAAATTGCGAATAGGGTTGTTGACTATTTTTCAGAAACTAGTTACTATTATGCATTGCAGTCGACTAAACCTTAAATATTAATATTTCAACGAAAAACTTTCACCTAGTTAATTTTGCCTTTTTATAAATCCACATTAATTTTAGTGCAAAAACGCTTCGTATATCATGGCGTCTTTAATGACGTAACAACGTGCTAAACAAACAGCTGTACTTGAGTGTGATTGGAACATACCTTAGCAACGACAATTTGTTTCGCACGATGAGACGTCATGAGCTCAAATTGCTATTCGGTTTCACGTGATGTATGTCTTTAAATCAATATAAATATTAAACAATCTGACATATTTTAGCAATTGCACTTGATTTATGTAATATTTAAACGTCAGTGCACTGTCCAGAACAAAAATTTATTGGATTTCTTTTAGTGGAAACTTTCCCATTATGTCTATTATTGCATTAAAAACCTAATTTTCTTTTTAGGAAAAATTAAATAGGTGATAATAACAAAAAGACTGCTAAAACGAAATTTTAATTTGCGTATTCAGTAAAACGCGCCCTTAATGTCTAATCATGTAACTTAAGATTTTTATACAGTGTTCTAAATTAACACTAAATAAAACATTAGACACTATATCTGTTTGCACAATTTATATGTTTTATATTTGCAGGGAGTTGAACAAAATTGTTGCGAAACTATGGAGAGTGCTGGAAAACTCAGAACCAACTTTGAAGAGTGTCTTCAACATGAATCTGACGATTGGCTGGTTTGATATATCTATACAAATAAATAAAATTTAAGTGTCTGTTTGTAATGTCAAAATTAAATTCTTTCACTAATTGCCTATGACGATATCTATAAGAAAACACAAATTAAAAAAAATGCCTTTCGATCTTTCCATTTTCCTTTATTTAACAAGGGGCTGCTAGTTTAGCAGACGGCATTCACGTAAGTGACTATCGACGCCCATGAACACCTGCAACACCTGAGGAGCCGCAGATGCGTTGCCGGCTTTTGAGAAATGAGTATGCTCTTTTCTTGAAGGTCCCTAAGTCGTATCCGTTCTGAAATACCGAAGCCGGCAATTTGTTTTAGTCAATCTTCGAAACGATTTTCACTGGCAGTAGCTGATGTTACAAGGAGTAACATAGGCTACTTTGCTTTTAGAAAAATAATTAGGGTTCCGCACAAAAACGAAGACCCGCAACAATTTACAACAAAATCACTGAAATCACACGGACAAATTCGGGAGTACAAGTACTAATACATAAAAATTATATACCTATTATGTGAAAGGTCATCAAGGACGTAATGTCGAAAACCACGGGACGTATAAAGGTAAAATTCGGCAGGGAGTTTATTTTCAGTAGACATATAGAACGGATTCTCGATAGGACCAGATAGGTCTAAAGATAAATTAAATTTTACGCGGACGAAGTTGCGGAAAGCAGCTACTTATCTATAATTGATCGAATGAAATAATTCCATTACAGTGTGAAGATTTCCAGTGCATCCTTAAGAAGACAGATATGTGGAAAGGTGATAGAATTGATGAAGATGGTGCTATCAAATTCTATGAAAAACTTGAAAGTGACTTTCCAAAGGAAAAAGCTATGATAGACCGAGTGAAGCGTGAATGTTTGGACGGAAAATATGAGTCGTACCCACCAGAAGACGCCTGTCCCGCGGTTAAATTTTATGTGTGCAACTACATCAACGCATTTTTGGTAATAAAGTCATTATTTAACTTCCAGCCCAATTTTAGAATCATCACCATCGTTCTCCACCTCTGTTGTCCCACTGTTGGGTATAGGTCTCCTGCCCTTACGCCGCAGTTGTCGATCCTGGGCTAACCCAATCCATCGTGTACCTGCTGTGAATCGGATGTCGTTGGCCCATGTATGTAATTGTAGAATAATCGACGAGAATTAAAAAGATACTAGGTCTACTCCTAGTAATAAAAGATTGTTGCATCGAGCGCAAAGTGAGTTACTAATGCACGATCGTTGTTACTAAAACTAACTACTAAATTAACACGAGTACATTAATTACTCACTTCAGCAATTTTCTGTTCTCTTAACTATATCGCTGTCTGTTTCCATTTTTTTTATTTTTTCTTGCTAAATATTAAGTATCAAAGTTTTCAATAATTATAGTATACGCGTTATTTGTTCTTTTCACCAAATCGGTTTCAGTTTCAGTGGATTTTTATTTTCAGCCAGTATCTTTTAGATCTAAAAAAAACATTTTATATGAAACTTAATGGGAGATATAAACCTCTGTAGTAAATACATATCAAAAGAAAAAACACCGCAACAAAGAGATTTCATACATTTCTGCACTGTTTTGGTTCCAAGCAGAAAATGTTTCTTTTGAATAGTAACATTAAAAAAGAAAGGAAAAAAATGGTAGAAAAAAAAGAAAAAGGCTAGTTTGAGTACTTTTTTATATTACCCAATCTTAACTCGAACGACATTGCAACAAAATAATAAAAAGCTCTGGTTTTACGGACAGCGACACATTTTCAGTAAAGGGGTTTAAAGGTTCATTTATATTTATTATAAAATACTAAATATTTTTTCGTTCTAGGACTGTGAATCGTGGAAGAGCAGCGGTGTTTGTTTGGAAATGTATGAAAATGCCAGGAAATGCAAATCGGTAATCGACGAATGAATTCAAAATAAATTCATCACCACATAATATACACTTTCACAATAAATAAACAGAGTTTTTATTCATTATACGTCATACCAGCACTATACGTCATCATATACGATGCTTTATAAATCTATATGGATGCCGATAAAGCTTTTTTTCAATATATGCAGGCCTTCTTAACACTTAATTTTTGGTGCCACGCTAATTCTTGAAGAATAAGAAGAAAGAAAAAATAAATGGAACCCTATCTTCCTTGGTCCCAACATCACGCATGAACGGCTAGACCTATTCCGCTAATTCTGTTTTTGTTGTTGTCAGGAGAAGGTTCTTATGAAAGAAAAAAAATCACGAATACATCTTACGTAACCTTAGTGCTTCTGACAATTGCAATTGACAGGAACAAGAATGATGTAGGATAATAGAACGGAGTAAATAGTATGTAACCAAACGTTCGGAGAGGACAGCGTCCGTCGGGTCCGCTAGTCTATATATATAAAAATGAATAGCAAAATGTGTTGGTAAGCGCATAACTTAACAACGCCTGGACCAATTTAACCAATTCTTCTTCAATTCTTCTTCTTCTTCAAAGTCACAAACGATTAAAGAAATTTCCACAAAAAATCACATTGCCATGTAAAGAAAGAATCATGACACGGAGAGCGTAGAAAATTACAATGTTCATTAGGCGTTCACATGAAGGCTACATTTGTTAGGCAGACAACGTCAAAATTACGTAACAACCAACATTGTGAGGACGGAATTGATTGAATATTATATTCAAAGCGTTTACGTCTTCCACGTTAATGATATTTTATTCACATTTTACTGCCATAATATGGTTCATTGATTCATCAATGAGAGCATCTTCCAGACTCGTTTATGACAAGATGAATTTTGTAACCATACAAATTTTGTAGCGCTTTAGAAAAAAGAAAGGTCACTTATTTGTTAGCAAATAGATTTCATTTCACTGCTGATATACCCGATATATATAACAATCTTAATTGGAATTATTTCTAGATTTATTATTTTTGTATTCATATTATCTCTCTTTGATTTCAAAATAAATGCGCTTTTTGTAGGTTATCAGTACCAAACCAAAGCTTAAACATTTATGTCTCCTTGTGGGTTTATTGTATTCGAGTTCAGTAATTTTTCTGCCGTCAGGAAATGACAGATTCTTGCACCGAGCGAGAGAAAAGTGAGTCATTAATGCACGAGTGATATATATAACTAAAATTAACACGATTGCATTAATTACATAAGCAAGGTGCGTAATATATTTTTCTTTGAAGTACATCGCTGTCTATTTACCTTTTAAAACTTTTTTTGATAAATATGTAGTATAATAGTTTTACAATGGTAGAGGATGCGCGCCATTTCTTTTTTTTTTCGAATTTATTCGGTCAATTTTTGTTTTCGGTCTTTTTCTTTCTTATATTATCTTTTTCGTCAAATGTATACATTTTATATGAAACCTCATTAGGTCTCAGAAAGACATTAAAGATCTGTGGTAAATATATATGAATATAAAAAACAGTGCAATAATGAATTTTCGTTTAACTTTACATCATTTTTTTTTTGTTCTAAGCAGAAAAGGTTTCCTTTCTGATAGTTTATGTTAACATTACTGCGTATCGATATTAATGATAACATTACTACGTAGTTGAGAGAAAAATATATTTAAATATGCAAAGCTAATTTCGTGACCTGATGTTATATGTAATACATTTTTATTAACTAGGGCATTAATATAACTTAAGTATTAGAGCCTCAGAATATTAGTATACACCGTAAGCTTTACTTTTGCTAAAAGCTAAAAAGCTCGTATCTCATCACGTACACCTGCACTTAAGTTTTAAGTGCTTCTTTCAAATGAACCCTAGTTCATTCATCTGAGACTTTCTTTGTCATGAATTTTAAGATTAGTGAAGCATGGATGCCTTCCTAACGTAAGTAAGAAAGTATA
>JANCMC010022147.1:0-12464 GCA_024363005.1 Charaxes varanes
TTTAAATATGTTTTATTCTAGTAGACTTTTACAAACTCTTTTGAAATCGTCAAATATTTTAAAATCTACTGCTGATTTTTGAAAGACCAGCCACGAAAAGAATTGGCAAGAAACTCGTTAGCCACTGTTTTCTCTAAAAATAGTTCAATCTTCAAAAATTGCCTTACAAAATACTTGAACGGCCCCTAAGCATGTTTTAATATATTATTTAAATTTATCAATAGACAGTTGCAATATTGCCTCTGCAATTTTGGTTTTAAGTTACAAAATACCACACGAATTTGATAGTCAAAAGTCTAAAATCGTCCTATATTAGTGTGTCATATTTTTGCTTGTTTTTAATCAACAAGAAAGTAATTACACTTGTTTACGTAAGTTACGAAATAGAATATGGTTTAACTCAAGTAATATTAAATTACACTGAGTAAACAAACTTACAAATGGGGGTTTTTCGAAAAAATTGCCACCAAATACGTTTATCTATCTTAGGGTAGTGGAAATACGAATAAGTTAAGAGGAAAAGTGAATTAATTTTGTGATTTGAAAAAAGTGAACAGTGTAATAAAAAGTGAACAGCATGTAAAATGAATTAGACATGGTTATCTTCTAATATACATAATTTTCGTGACTCAGTGTTTGTTGCCAAAATCATCTAAAACAGCTTAACCAATTCTTATGAAAATTTTTGAATGAAATGAAATGAATTTATGATATATGCATATTTGGTAGTTCAGTGAATCGGTCTTAAAGTATTTCTTAAACGCCTAAGTGACAATGGAGGCTTACGAAGTCGCGAAGTACAGCTAGTAACATATATGAGTGAAGTAGTATAATTCTATATTAGACTCAGTGGGATATTACTACATAAAAGCACATAAAACACAAATCGTTTGTAATAATTATCTTTACATAAATCCAGAAAAGAGCAATTGCATTATTCTAAGCCGAATGCCTCTTGGAATAAAACAAGGTATTTATACGACACTAACGTCATTCAATTGTTTTGCCTTCCCTGAACCTCTCCACCAACACTTGATGAACTTTATGTTACGGTATTAAAGTTCAAATTGACTTTTAAGAATGACCACGAATCGTTTGTATACGAGTATAGAAAAGTGTTGTTATTTGATTTTTTTTAGGCAATTATTTTAATTATTCTCTCCGTAAAAACCATCCTCGTACTTCAAGAAATTTTATAAAAAAAAAGAGTTAGCGAAATCGGATCAGTTATTCTGAAAATTTGCGCTTATAAAGTCATTTTGGGATTGATTTTGATTTATATAGATATAATGTATAATTGACTCCGTCATATCGTAAATGCATGTTATAAAAAGGCATAAAACAAGATTATAAAGCAAAATTACTACAAACACGGCAAAAAGATTGCATCGAGAGCAGAGATAAGTATCAGGAGAGCGCAGCGACGGCATCGCCTTTGTCTGACGCGCGATATCGTAATAGATATAAAGTTAAATTTTTCCCACGATTAGTAATTTAAGAAAAAACAATACAAGTAATAAAATTTCGTATACGTTAAAATAATAAAATAAATATTTAATTACATTACGATTATATCTCTGCATTAACGTGTTATGAAAACGACTACACACACACTCACTCACGATAACACACACTCAAACATAATCACACATGCGTCATTTTTATATAAGTATATAATTAAAAATTAAGACTAAAATTGTATTATTAAATTTCAATTTTTTTACAAAACAACGGGACCTTCTGCCACGAGAATCTTCGACACTTAGTAGGTCCCATCTTTACTGCTGAAAGTTATAAACTTTAAGACAGAAATAAAGAAATTATTATTATTATGACAGCAGGGTTTAATGTAAATTTAGCATCTTTAAAAATTTTCATTAAATGAAATGCTAAAAAATATTTTTACCTGAACGTGAAGTATGCCAAATAGGGTGTCGACATATGCCCCAACGTATAAATAAATATTCCATAAGTCGTCATAAGGTTATTATAAATTTATGATCGATTTGCAAATCTATTTAAGTATAAACCAAGAAATAGTTTGCCACGCTAAGGTCGAATATCGTTTGCACGTCAATTAGTTAAAAGCCTTGTTTTTGTTTGTTACGCATTAAGTCAATTTCTAACAATAAACCTTTTCAAAATTTTCTTTAACTAGGAGCTGTCATCCAAAATGGTAAAGCACATTCTTGGTGGACTATACTCCGCGGAAATCGATTTCATCCAAATAAGATTAGTGTGTATCACCATGGAGCAAGGGGTATACCAGCAAAAGTCCTGTACAACTTACTAAAAGACCTTGGCTTGTCAAGAACTATCGTAAGTTCTTTACTAGAAAGGACATCTAATGTCACTTTTGTTCAACACAAAGAAGCCTTTATGAAAAACTATATCGCGAATTTTGAAAACGGTTTCGACCTTGAAGACAGTGGCAGAAGCAAAGGGCAAGTAACTCAACGCGCGGGCAGAACATCGTCAGTCGGGTCCGCTTGAAGGATTATATGTTTACTGTGAAAATATTTCCTAATAAATGTCTATGGCTAATAATATGAAAAATCTTACTTGTACCTTGATGATTGTATAAGAAGAAAATCTTAAAATTTTATGAGTATTCTTCTTTTAAATTTAACGAACTCGAATGTAAATAAGATGGAACTGAACGAATCATAGGTGCATAAAACACTACCACAATACACTGAATGTAAGGCCAAAAGCAGATATATGATATTGATATTTTTAACACGCGTGACGGGCTGAATGAACCGTGACCGACTGTAAAATTAATAAAAAGAGAAGTTTTGCCGGGAATTGAAAACGTCAGATGGACAATTTTGGAAGATTGTTGAAAAATCTCTGTATTGGAATACTAGAATGAACTTTCTTTCTGTTATTATGTTTTTTTTCCTTAAAACATGCTTTAATTTGCATCACTTTTATGTATACATACATGTAAGCTTAACTTGTAGGTATAAACGATTACGTTAGCTCATTCGTAAGTATCATATTTAACAGAAACCACACGAATCTACAAGTTTGTTTGTTTAGTTCATTACCTAAATAGATATGCAACAAAATATAAAGTCCTAAATATTACTGGGTCTTTTAAAAAATGTGCAAGAATATAAATATTTACATATTTGTAACTGTATTTAAAACGTTCAGACATCTACCATATTGCGTTTATATTCCTGATGGGGGTTTATTTACTGCCTGACGTGCAAAAATTCCAGTTGCATCGGAAATACAAATTGTTAATAAGGTGTCTAGTGAATGACGAGAGGACGAAACGAAAAGACGTTAATTTATTTTTACTCTCTCTATGTCTTAGTTTTCAAGATACTCTTTAATAGTGTCCTAAAACCTTCAATATGCGTTCGACCTTAACCGCGCGTTAAAAGAATAGTTATTAATCGGTTAATTTGTATCGATATTGATCTTATTTAAAATTGGTTCGCTTATTACTTTAATTGTCTTCAATTATGTATGGTAATTAATGTAATAATATGTAATTATTGTGGGAATTCAAAACGTCCAAGGTAGAGTTCGGATCACCAACAATAGGTTCAAGTATTGTTAAAGCGTGTGAAAGGATGGACGTTAATCCGTGAGGTGTTTTTTTTTTTTTAATATTACAAAGGGCAAACAGCGAAGTGACTACAGGCTTCCATAGATATCTGCGCCACCTCCTGGTATGCAGATGCTTTACCGGCTATTAAAGAGGGGTTTAGGTCACTAGGAACTCTCAATATATTTTGTATATCATATATTGTCATATACTACTATAGAGCCCCGGCAGGTCGAGATTCGGACAAGAATCTTTAGATTTGTGTTCCATATGCTTATTATGTACAAACTGTTTAGTCTTACTACAGCGAAATTTGACAATTTAATCACGTTAAATGTCATAATTAACGAAATACTTTATTATTTTATTATGGTTGTCATGACTACGTTTTGACATCATCTTATAATAAAAGGTATACATGCGTGTGTAAATAGTTAGGCATTGGTGTGCGTCAGGTTTTATTTTAATAATTTAATATATTTATAAATGGGTATTTTATAAAACGATTAACATCCGCACACCCTTCTCTATATAAACTATAGCTATGCCAAATTTTATAGTCCTCCGTTCGCGCAATTTTCGTAAAATGGTACCGAAAATTTTCGCTTCACGTATTAATATATCGCACGCCTAATCATAAACTGACTATTTACGTTTTAGGTCTAAAGTGACTTACCGATACAGGCGGCTTCGTTTTAACGTCTTCTATCAGCCAATCTAAGAATTATTTCAGTATCTCCATCCAACAGCTATTTTTTGTCTCTTTAAATTAAATAAGTTTTTAGTTTAAAAGACAAACAACTAATAAAATATTTTTAATGTTATTTAATAATTAAAATACATAATTTTTGCTTTAATGCCGTTTTTATCAAATTATAAACGGAATAAGTCGTAAACGACAAAACGTATTTTGCGACTTCCCTAATATCATTATTTTTGAGTTGGGTCAGTTTATGATTAAACGTACGATATATACCGTAGAATTGCCGACATCATGAAATCTCTCGAGGATTTCATGATGTGGGCAATTCTACGATAAGGTCACGACATTTAGAGATACTAGACAGTCCTCGTGTCACACTATGTAACGTCACACGCGCAGTATCAGATAGCGATAATAACAATAAATGGCGTAACATGACTCGCAAATGGCGACGACGATGGTGCGTTATTTGAAACGTTACAGCTATTAGCTGTTATGCGGTAGGTGGTGGCATTAGATTTTTTCTTTCGTTAAAGTGTAAACATTTTCAGGCGCGTTGTACATTTTTGAGATAGGAAAAAAACCATCAAACCACGAGTTTAAGCAAGCCAGTGAAATAGCCAGTCTAGCATATTCCAGACCGGCTGTTTCTCGCGATTCGTCCGCGCGGATACCAAGCTTTGGATATATATCTTTTAATTAAAACATTCAAAAGAAAAAGAAGAGCCCTCAAAAAGACACATAAACCCACTTTTATCACAAAAATTTTCTTTACCTCAATGCCTTGGATGCAGTATGTAACTAAAAGTTCCTGGTCTTAAATCTAACTTGCCGCTTCCTCATTACGATCTACCCGCCCTAACCACACAAGGAAATCGATTAATATTCTTAGAACCCTGATGGAAAGTCCTTAAGATGCTAGAGTAATGTATGTGGACTTACTAATTCTTGAAAAATCCGTACACACGAGAGCAAATCCAAGCACAAAATCACTAGCACCCTCAAGGGATGACGGTCATCCCACTACTGAGCATAAAAATCACAGATGACCACTATTTATACCATCATCAGCGGGAACAATTGACCAATGCGGAAGCAGGAAGGATGCGTTTTTGCGACAATTCCAATTTCAAATTACGCTCCATTAGACGAATTGTTCGCGCCCCTTTGTTCGGCGTGGATTATCTTTTTTTCTTAAATCCAATTAGATGGGACAAAAACTGATCTGCATGGTGATTTTTTTGCGTTTGCGACAAACGACTCTTCGTCCTGGCAACATTGTTTACATAGGAGGTGGTATATGTTTTATGTAGGTAGTTCATATACATTTATGAATTTTATAAGTTTAAATATACTTTTAATTGAGGTCACATATTTAGGAAAAACGCAGATGCTCTGTAAAAACTCATCACCATGAATGTGATATATCAGACATTACCAATTGAACAGTATGCTATGTGCAGAGAAAACTGGTATAACATTACCCAAGAGAGAAAACGTTATCCCTCCCAAAGGGTATATGAAGAAATTCGAATAAACCCACCAGCATTACGCCGAGGTACCCATTTCAACTGAAGTACCAACCAATTACGAAATTTTGGTTACATATTGTTTTTTTTTACCTGATTTTATATTTTGGTTTGTCTTTCTGTTTGAATAAGGTCTGTTATTATCCATCCAATGTTAGTGACCAGAACCACAATGTCATCATACTATTTACCTGTTCCTGCCAGATGCCATCTGGAAGCCACATTTTTGCACACTACATAGCCTGCACACTTCACATTATTAATCAATACCAGTTAATCTGTAGTATATGAGGTGGTCGTGGCCTAATCGGTATGCATTTGAGTCGATCGCTTGATTAAGTAGCTCTTGCTGCGACCGGGAAATATATGGGCGACCCATTCTAACTCTGGTCTATATTTGATATCCGACCTCCTCGCGTTTCGGAAGGCACGTAAAACAGTGGGACTCGATTAATGCCACTGAGTGATATTAGTCGTGAGGTTGTAGAGATCGTGGGGGTTCATATAAAAAGTAAACTCATTCAAAAGTCCTATTATAATGTAAAGGATTATTTGAATTATGACAATGCTTGGGAATAAATTGCTTTAACCAAATCTGAATTATTGTGAAAATGGTGATAACAAGAAAGAAATTACCCGACTGAGTTTATTGCGGGCTCTTCTCATTGCAGGGCGCGAGGAACCCTTGTAAACTTAGCATTTAAGTCGTCAATTTTATCATCAAATTATGATGATTAAATAAAATAATAATATTATACATATGACTTGTATAAGTGCTTAAAAAAAGTCTATATGAATAAATGATTTTGTCTTTGAGTTTGCTCAACACTGTAAAGATTCATAACCCGATAAGACTGGGCTAGTTTTACACCCATTCTTAACCACAAGCTTAAGGAATACTTTAGCTGTCCCGTTGGCGCAGTGGGCAGTGACCCTGCCTTCTGCTCCGGGGTCGTGGGTTCGATTTCCATCTCGGGTCTGGATGTAGTAAATAATTTATTGTGTGCAGTGTCAATGAATACATTAATGATAACAAAATAGTATGTTTTAAATCTTGAAACTAAAGTGTATTATAAATTAGAAATGAATTTTTATATATTACTAGCTGACCTAGCAAACATCTCGCCCAAAGTTTTGGCTCATTTGCTATTAGCTAATTAACCAATCTCCTTTGTCTTTCGTACAAAATGTGACTGGCTAGTATCTTTCATGAAATAATAATTTTAGATGCCATCTCTATCTATAATAATAGGACTAACCCACTGTGATATTTTGTAGATTGTATGAAATTAAACAAGAGTAGTGTCCATACAATTTATCCATATTCCAATTATCTACTTTTATAAAAATTTGGCCCCATAATGATGAGTGATTGGAGACTCATGAGACAAATTTCTTAGCATTTCATGGATTCACTGTGCAGGTGTTGGGTCCATCGCATTGCAGAGGAAGGAACCATAGCATTGTCTGGGGATGTTTTTAATTTATGAAAAGATAGTTCGTTTGGTTCTGACATTAATGAAGACTAAATTAGCTAAGAATTGATACATCTGACAATTTTTAATATTAAAATAGTTATTAATTATATTTTAAGAAGATAATACTGCTTAAATATGATATCCTCAGGAATTAAAATAATTATTGACTGTGTTTACATATATTAAAAAGAAAAAACTCCATTTACATATAAAGCTTTTTTAAATAGCACCATGTGAATGTAGTGCAAGGATTCTTCCAGTTCTATAGCAGAAACATTGAGATAATCTGACCTCTCATTTGCCAATATAGTATTTATTAAAGGCTAAAAAAGGAAGGTGAACAAATTTGTGAACTATTCTCTCATATATGGTAGTACATGCACTTGTGGCTTCAGCAACAGTTTTTTCCCTGATTTTTTCTTGTAATTTAAAATATTCTATAAAATTAAAACATGACAAAGAAGGCATTGCAGTATTAACCAGATGCTTTTTGGACACTTTAGAATATATGCAGCAGTTTTTTTAATATACTAGCGGACACGGCAGACGTTGTCTTGCCGTTGACGTCGAATTTTAACATGTCTGCTTTTAGGCGATTTCCATTACGTCTTTTCCATAAAACGTGACACTGGCAGAATGTTTGTGAGATAATTCGTGGCATATCTGTCAAAAGATCCCATACTAGCATTTTTTTTATTTCAAGAAATCTGAAGTAACGACAAAAGCTGCGTTTTTTAAATATTTTTATATAATCTTCTTGTAAAAAAAGGGAATAAAAATAATCAAATCGTTACTGAATTTAAGTGAGAACAAACAAAAATAATTTTTTATACTTTCATTAATTTTTTATATCGGTGATCAGAACTATTTGTTGGCAACACCAGGTGGCATTTGATTGGTCGGCGCGTTTTTGCTATCGCTGAAAGTTCCCGCCAAATGGAGGTGTTCAAAGAGGAGATGGGTAGCGGACTTTTATTTAGAACTTTTAAAGGGAAACAATTTCGTCATACATGATTTTTGCAAAACTTTAACCGTTTACGCAGCGCACACTGCGGAAGCTCTCAAAAGGGAAAAACACCGCCGATTTTGAAACATTCTTCATTGGTGCTCCGCTCTTATTTGTGTAAACGTGATGGTATATAGCCTAGAGCTTTCCTCAATAAATGGGCTATCTAACGCTGGAAGAATTTTTCAAATCGGACCAGTAGTTCCGGAGATTAGCGCGTTCAAACAAGCAAACAAATTCTTCAGCATTATATATTAGTATAGATGTAGATTACTAACAAGAACTGGCTTTTCTAACAAGATTTTGCATTTTTTTTTTATATATATATAATAAGGGGCAAACGAGCCCATGGACAACTGCAACATAAGAGGGACCGCAGATGCGTTGCCGGCCTTTGAGAAATGAGTATGCTCTTTTCTTGAAGGTCCCTAAGTCGTATCCGTATGTACTTTACCGTTTTACCGTTGTAATTAATTTTCATTTCATTTTTAAATACATTACAACTTGGAGTGCACTTTAAAAATTATTGTTACTGTTTCAGCTGAAATTGTGAAGTAGTATTTACTTTTATATAACTTTATTAGCATCGAGTAAGCTGCTAAGCGTATACAGTTTTTTTCAGACACTGATTTTAAGAGTTGATCAGTCTATAAGGGGTCAGCCATAATAAATAAATCGAAGGCAGAAAACCAGCTGTATGCTTTTGCATACAAAGAGCAAACAGAATAATGCTGAGCCAATACTTTTTTTGGGTTGTGCAAAACGTAACGATTCTTTTCTGTATGGCTTAATACATAAATAAGTAAAGTTTAATTACATTCATGGCATTCATTTCATTCAGTTTTATTTTATTAAAAACAATAGTAGAAATATTTTTTAGGTATGTCTAATATTCCCTTTTCCCCTCCTATTAAGCTTAAATTAAAAGACCGCAAGCACTAAACATGGAACTATTTCTCGTGTGGAATTTATAGCGGAAGGGTGGACGATAAAATTGAATGGAAAAGTTGTGCACATAAAAGAAACGCTGATCTACCGTCTCTTTGAAATACGCGGCCTGGTTATGGGAATTTTATGAGACGACTATAAGTTTTTATGTAAAACTTAAAAGACTCACTGAGAATTATATGTCTGTTTGTGGTTTTCTGTATATGGTGATACTTCTCCAGTCGGGCAGCTCCACAGATCAAACAAGGATTCCAGTAAAATGCGACTAAATGAATAAAACTAGAAGTGACAACCCATATATTCTTGTTAGCACATGTCGTTAGGCGCTGGAAAACAATTTTAAATACGCGGCCGAATTGAAAACAGCCCAAATGAAATATAACGGCGAGGCGGCGGCAGTACATTGAATTTGGTTACGTTGTAACGAGCCCTCGTCATGAATTGTGTATTGAGCTGATCTTAAATTTCTCGTCGTAAAAACCATCCTTGGACTTCAACGAACATTTAAAAAAAAGAATTGGTTAAATTGGTCCAGGCGTTGTAGAGTTATGCGCTTACCAGCACACTTTGCGATTCATTTTTATTTATATACAATTTATATGTATTACGTTATATATCATATCTTAAATACACGAAGCGAGGATATTTACATTCCCTCGTCTGGTATAAAACAAACAAAATATGAGTCATCTCGCTCTAAAATTGTACTTAAAAATCTATTAATAAAATGGCCAAGAGCGTGTCAAGACACGCTTAAATAGAAGGGTTCCGTATTTGATACGCAATAAAGATATTTGTTAAATAACTTCAAAAGTTATTGTCCGATTTGGCTAAAAATAATTTTCTTGGTGAGTTTTTAGCATGTTCTGACAGGACATGGTATTAATAAATTTTATGAGTCTACATCTAATAGTTTCGAAATGCAAAATTTTGTTTTGGCCCCATAACACTTCTAAACTATAAAAAGTTAAAAGTTATTTAAGAAATTGGTTATTTGTATAGTCGGTTTACGGTTTATAATTTTCCGATGCCTAACGCTTAGGCCATCGTGCTTTTTTTCGCCTGCAGACTATATTTACACAAACAACATATCGGTTTTGGAATAGCTTCTTCCCAAATGAAATCAAATCAATTATTTTATTTCGTATTTATAAAATAAAATGTCGGCAGTCGATAAAACGCACGTGCGGCACCGGTCCATATTACAGGACTTTCAAATAGGTATCAGCGGCAGCGGTCGCGGCCTCACCCGACACTTCATAAAGAATACTTTTATACCAGCCCTATATTTTATATGTCCTTTCATATCTCCCGCCTCGTTTTATTGTCCGATATAAGGCTGTATGAGTTTCCATATTGGCCTGTTAATATGCAGTACTCATCCAACTGTTACATTGAAATATAGAAAACTAGCTGTACCCCGCGATCTCATCCGTAACATAAAGGCCAGAGATATCGTTAAGTTAGAAGTGAGTACTGACTTTTTAAGGCAGTTCAGGTTATTTAAAGTTTGGCGAATGTTCATGTATGTACGTTCTGACAATTCGTGTATGCCTAGCGAAAAAAGTCCTTAAATTAAATATGTATTTCCCGAACAATTATATCCTAATTCAGCGGACCCGGCACACGTTGTTTTGTTTTTATAATTTATTGTAACTTACGTCAGATGAAAGGAAGTATTCCGAAAATGGAAAACTTTATATTTTTTACTATTTTCTAAATAGTTTTTTAGTTTTTCAAACTTTATAATTTTTTAAACCTTCCTAGATATCAAGCGAATTACACAAACCTGACAGGAATCAAATACCTAGCCGTTTTTGAGTTCTAACCAGAAACATATTGGCTGGCCCGTTGGCGCAGTGGGCAGTGACCCTGCCTTCTGCTCCGGGGGTCGTGGGTTCGGTTCCCACCTCGAGTCTGATACTGTAACAAAGTATATCTACTATCGAATTTCGAAGTAGGAGTACTGTAATAAAGAATATATACTATCAAATCTCTTACTAGGGGTACTGTATCCAAGTATATCTACCATCAAATTTCGCACCAGGAGTATTGTTATAAAGTATATATATAGTATTAAAACTCGTACTAGGCGTACTGTAATAAAGAATATGTACCATCAAAACTGGTAATAGGGGCATTGTTATATAGTTTCAGGCGAGTATCTCCATAACGCTCGTATTTCGTAACTCCTGGTAACAATCATATCATAACGAGGCTAAATGATTCGCAGGTTGTCGACAATTATCACCGGCTTATCATCGCCCTGATAACAAAAACTCAACGAACGCTGGTTTCCTCGTGACAATTATCCGATTTTATTATGTTTTAAGTGTTTGCAGGAATTTCTTGACTCGCACGACATCTTTATGGTTAACACCTCCGCGGCTGTAAGTCAGAACCAATACGATTTAGAGATATTTAAGAAAAGAACATACTCATTCCTCAAAGGCCGGCAATGTATCTGCGTCTTTTTGATAGAATTACTGTCCTTGAATAATATCAGTCAAGTGATCTGCCTACCTTTTATATGATAAAAAAAGGTTTTTTCGAAGTCAGGGTTTATCTATGCCCCGACTGAAGTTGACCATTATTATAAAGATTTCTAACACGAGCTTTAAAAAAATGCTTACCATCTTGTATATAACTAAATATATTTGGCTTACCTAAAGATGTTTCTAATATTTATTTTCAACAAGCAAACATTGTCCTGCCCGAAATTTGGGTTACTTACTATATTCAATTTTCCTATAATATATTCCCGTTCCCTCTCCCTTTCCACTTCTCTGACCTTTTCCCAATATTTCCGGAAATTATCCGTAACAAAAAAACATACAGATATTTTTATGCATACAAAACTTGTCCTAACAATAATAAACACAACAAAAAAAGATTCATCTAATTTGGTGCAGTCGTTCGGAAATTATTTGCGTACATATATGAAAATTAATTTTTATTTATACAAATGAAACAGATTAAACACTCGTACTTCAGAGTAGAATGGTCTCCAATTGAATGTAGGATTCATCATACACATACATACCGTAGTAGTTGCGTTAATGCGATATACATTTGAGCTTGGAAGGATATCCAGAGCCGACTCGAATGCTCTACCAATTCGCCCTGTTTTAACCGGATTTCAACCGGATTGTCGCCGGTAACTATTCGCCGAATAAAAGTATTTTGGCCACTCCCAGCTTTAACGAGATGCGACCAGATAGCTGACTTAACCAGT
>JANCMC010022147.1:12564-47926 GCA_024363005.1 Charaxes varanes
TAACTATTCGCCGAATAAAAGTATTTTGGCCACTCCCAGCTTTAACGAGATGCGACCAGATAGCTGACTTAACCAGTCCAATCGCTGATGTTGGCTCCAATACTCAGCTTAGTAAGATTTTGTTACTTCATTTGAAGGTTGTTACTTTGCAAATATGTATTTCCTTTTCCCAGATATAAATTTTATGCTTCTATATGTATATTAAATAATATAAATGTGTACATGTATTAAACATATAGCTTGTAATAAATTATATTAAGGTAAAAAAATTTAAATAAAAATTTTCCTTTATTTTAAGATGGACTGAATTACGGATAATTACGAAATTTGAGCAAAATAGGTAAAGTCCTTTTTGAGCTACAGCGAGTAACATATTTAACTTACACACCTGCCAACCTATCGACCTGAGTGTCTATTCAAACTATTTACGAATTCTATGGAATATACAATAATAATAAAAATCCAGGTACTAGAGACAAAGTCTCTGTCAGCCTCAGTCTGTCAGTAATGATGCTATAGATAAGTCTTATGAACATAAGTTCGTCATGTCTAAGCATGGCTTAATGAACGATCGCAAATTGCAAATTGACACCGTCCTAACAGCAATCGGTCTGATCATTGCGAGACTGCATTGTCGGCCACTTGGCTCAAATTTGGACATTCGCATCATCTATAAACGGAAACACAAATGTGTGTACGTACCATACAACTGCATTCTTAGGTGCATATTACACATTACACTCTTTTAATTTATAGCATCTATTAATGTTGCGGAAATCGATGGCAAGCATGAAAAATTTAATAATTTTGCCTAATTTACTGAATAAGAACGAGAGAAATTCGGTGTAATGTCTTAACTCGATTGCTGCACGACCAAAACTTTATACACATAGTCCTTGTATAGTGGACCAAGAAAGTGCTTTACTATTTTGGATGACAGTTCCTAGTTAAAGAAAATATCACTAAGGGTTGTTGCTAGAAATTAAGGTATTGCATAATAAGCAAATATTAACTTTTTAACTAATTGACGTGCAAACGACATTCGATCTTATAGCGTGGTAAACCAATTTCTTGATCGACTATACAGTCTATATCCTGGTGATTCTTCAATTTCGGAGCGAAACGTGCTTTGAAGTTAATAGAAAATTGGTGTAATGCTATGCTTTAGTGTAGGTAGAGCATTCGATTTTTGCATTGTATGGATTTACACTAAGGCCCTAGCACGAACATTTCGAACCATTTGAGTTGAAGATTCGACTTTGAAAACATTCGTGTTGGGCGCACATCGGACCCTCTTTAGTGTCAATACGGGTTGCATTAGCATTGATTAAAAGAGTGACACGATAAAAACTTGGCACAGCACGAATATTTTCATCATAAATACAGTCGAATCTTCGAATTTGAACGGTTCGAAATGTTCGTGCTAGAGTCTCTGGTTTTATTCATAGATTCGAGCAAAGTAATTTAGTGAATACTCACGTGAACCGCCTGCGCTCTGCAAAAGGTGCATTTAGTAAAAGTATTTATGACATAATCAACAAAAAGTTCAATTTTATTTCTTTTTATATAAAAATATGACAGATTACTGTTCCCACCGTTTGCGCTGTATAGAGAGACGTGCAAATGTCAACAATGGGGTCAATGGCTCCGGGGTAAGCCAAGCAGGCAGGTCTAATTCGGGTAGCTCATTCAGACAAGATGCGCCACAGTTGAAATCCACAGAATAACCTTCTCATTGTTATTTCTATCTAGCACTCGGAGAATACGCTGCATTTCAAATAGCATTTAACCAAAAGTCAAGAGTTTGGCATCGGTTGGTTTTTGATGAAGGAAAATATTGTGTTCCGAAAACGTTTTTGTGCGCGTAAATGTATATTTCTCTTACAAAGTACCCATAATGATTGTACTGTTGAATATAGCTTAGCTAATTCCTGCAGATTATTTCACGGCTACCTATTGTTAATTAATATACTTATGTTTCAGCCCTCGACCGTTTTTCTTTTTCCACCCTGGTTCTCTCTAAGTATTTTATTAATTGAAAGTGCTCCATGAGCTTATTTATCTTTTAATAAAGAGCTCATCAACAAATAAGTTGGCCTTTTGGAAACTTCTTTTTAGCGTTTACGTAAAAAAGCAAAACCGTACTATTTTCTTGAAATTACTTGCCTCACGCTATTTATCTGTATAATCAGCTCCGGTGTGTCCAAACCGGTACAACTTACGAGACCTTCGAAAACGGAGCGAACTCATCTTTCAAACGTAACGCACGTGCAAGCCACCTAACTACCATAGGTAGAGCAGTGGACTAAGCCGTAAGTTTGGCACAATTGTAGTTTATATAGACCTATGGTTCCCAAGCAGTGGTCCGCGAATGATTTTAGAAGCGGGTAGGGTTTGGAATGACAACTTATGACATAAACGCAATTAAGGTAAACAAGGTTCATATGCTTCCATTTTACTGCATAAATGTGTTACGACAACTTTTACTCTATACTCTTTAAAAAGTTAAGTTTAAGCTATTGTGACTTCTTAAAATATAGCTAAACTTATCGCCTTATCTTAAAACGTTGGATGGAATATTAAGAGCAGAATATTTTGCTATTCTAAAGATAATCACAGAGATATATCAAGATTAAAATTGAAAGAATCTCCTTAGAACACTTGATTTGTACAATATTACTTAATGGAAGGCACTGTAAAAATAAAAAACAGTTTTATGACATATTTATGAAATATATTGCTTATTATAATGTTTCCTCTAATCTAGGTATATAATTATTCGCGTAAATTAGTTAGTGAATGAGAAACATTGTAATTTTTTTTTATGTTACAAGGGAGCAGGCAGCAAGCACTGAAGTGCCTACCGACGCCCATGGACATCTGCACGACCGGAAGGCCAGCAGATGCGCTGCCGGCCCTTAATGACGAGTTTAGGCCACCGGGATGTATGTGAACTGTATTTAGTTTTTTTATTATATTTTTTTCAAATTCGCAATTCTTTCTGGCCCACCCTGTACTATATATGTAAAGAAGATAAAACTTTGTACTTTGTTGTTAATATGAAAATGTATTACAACTCCTTTTGTATAAACAACTCGTTTTGTTAATTCGCGGCTCAACTTATCCGAATCAATGGTAGCTTCTAAATTATTTGATAATTTAAAAGAGCTTTTAAAAGTATGTTTGAATAAGAGAGTATTAAATAATTTAATTTTAGTGGCCCGTAATTTAAATTCCTTACTATTTCTCAGGACGAATCAAAGCGTTTTAAACCCTTTGGATACAATGCTAAGTTATGCGGGTGTTGTAACTTAGCTAAGAATCTAGTGTAATTGCAAAATCTCTATGTTATGTAATTTAGCAATTAGGTACGAATTAGGTAGTATTTGTTAGGAATTGAGCCTCAATGGCTCAATGGCATAAGGTATGACCGACTCCAAAAAACGAGGAGGTTCCAAATTGCAATGTATTTTTTTCACCTGGGTGAACCAATTGTGATGATTCTCTATTTATATGAAAGCCAATGCTTCCTGTGTGGTCTCACATCATTTTGGTCCAGTTGTAATAATTCTCAAAATCGGGTTTTTTATGTTAATTTTTTTTTTAAATATTCTTCTCATAACGTATAATTTAAAGTATTTATTCACCTTTTATCTTTGACGTTTAAATTTTCAACATTATTATTATGACCTTCTTTAGGACTTATTCTTTTTTTCAACAATTAAAAAAACTGAAATAAAAGTGAATACCACTGGATTTTATGTTATACCTAAGGTCTTCCTTTCTCTGTATTTTAAGTAATCTGTGCTTAGTGAAACTGTTTGTCAACTCTGGAGGCCTTTTCTCGTATATTTTTCCTTATATTCATGATTATGAAAGTTGCATTTCTAATTAAATAAGGAACATTATCAAGTCTAGAATATATACCTCCCTTTCCCACTTCTCTTAGACCTCCCTCTCTCCTCCTTAATTTGAATCCGTTCTTAGCGGATGTCTACTAACTATAAACTACCTCTTTGCCAAACTTCGTCTTTGTAGGTTTTTGGAGATTTTGTGATAGACCTTTCGCTTTTATATAAAACGTTGAAGAGTTTATTTGTTTGAACTCGCTTATTTCTGGAACTACTGGTCCGATTTGAAAAATTCTTTCAGTGTTCGATAGCCCATTTATCGAGGAAGGCTATATATAGCCTATATATAATCCCGCTAAAGAATATCAACCTTATTTTACGCGAACGAATTCGCGGGTATCAACTAGTATATGTATATATAGTTAGATATCATTGTTGTGTTTCTTATTGTCTTACGTAAGAATATCAGTCAGAAATTAACTAATAATAGAGCTAGAAAGCCTAAAACGTCGGTGTACCTTTATGGTATATCATCACGGTAAAAAAAAGTTTTACGTGCCTTCCGAAACACAAAGGAGGTCAGATGCTAGAAAACCAGTGTTAGACTTGATCACCCATGTATCAGCCGAATAAGAATTTAACCTAACGATCGACTCAAATGCCAGCCATTTCTTGAAATTAAGCTAGGACCTCCTTGCGAGTCATTATGGCTTTAGTAAATTTCTTAAAGTAGGTAATCTATACTTAATATATAAAGCTGAAGAGTTTGTTTGTTTGAACGCGCTAATCTCAGGAACTACTGGTCTGATTTAAAAATTCTTTCAGCGTTAGATAGTCCACTTAACGAGGAAGGTTATACGCTATATATCGTCATGCTAAATGTTTTCACTTCATTTGTAAATACATTAAATTTTAGCGTAACATAAATAATCATCACTAAAATTAAATCAATTTTATCGCCTAATTTTACGCGGACGAATTCAACATCAACTAGTTATCAATATAATTTAAAATTTTAATGCCTTTAAATTTTCTTTACAAGGCTCCTTTAATTTCCTCTCCACTTTAGTTTGAATTTCTATGACATCTTCATCTTTATTAGACGGAGAAGTTTTAAAGGAAATTTTCCCTTTGTTGCTCGTTTCTACGCTCAACAATCGGTTTTGTTTACATAAAGTGTTTGTGCTAAACCCGAGTTTTTTTTTTTTTGAGTCACGTTTATAAAAGGCCCGCAACGCATCTGCGAGTACAATCGTAGATTGTTTTCTGGTCATTATAGTAATAGACTCAATGCAAAATAATTCAATTTTTCCGACGTTAAACGTTAGTTAGTAACGAAGTAACGTTAGTTAGTAACGAATTCAAATATTGCATAAACAGGTTTTAATCAACTTCATTATATTTTAGGAACATTTTTAAATACACATGGTTAAACATCTTTAATAAATATATACAGGACTATATGACACACGGACGTCTGTTCCTAAGGTAGACAGCTTAATGCCTGTGTTATAGGTATTGTTTGGCATTTTAATAAGGCTTGCCTTCGACTCAATTATTTTACAAGTGTTGATTAATAATAACTTATACAATTACCTGATAGAATCAGGCGTTACTTTGCGGAAATCCATGACATGCATGAAAAACTAAACTACTTTGCCAATTTGCATTCATTCGCGGATTAAAGCAAAGTAGTTTAGTTTTTCATGAATAACTTATACCTTTCACATTATAAAAATAATTGGTGTTAGAAAATATTGTTTTCGGAGTTTTAATCATTGGTTTTATTTATTATAGTTAAGTTTAGTTACGCGAATTCCATTTATTGTATTTTAGCTCGTATTGTATCGATATTTATAAATTTAGATTAAGAAAGTATGTTGTTCATCTGCTAAAAAAAATAAAATTTATCTTATTTGCTGGTTCGGTTTGAACCAAAATAATTAATTGTGAAGAAAAATATTACCTACTTGTATAATTATCGTGGGTAAAGTCTTAAAACGGTTGCAGCATTACACCGATTTTCCCTCGTATTCATTCGCGGATTAAAGCAAAGTAGTTTAGCTTCTCATGCATAATGCATAACAAGCAAAAATGAACCTTCTAACTAATTGACGTGCAACCCTTCTTTAAAGTCCAATCTATCTGTATACCGAAATTTGTCAAAATTGGGTCAGCCGTTAAGGCGTGAAAACGTAATAGGCAGATTCTTCCACATTTATGATATAAGTAAGAATGCATGACTATCCATATCTTAATTGAAAAAGCAAGAGTTGTCTATACAGACAAAAAAAAATATTGCATAAACAGGCTTGAGCAAAAATAGAAAAATAATTACAAACATATATAGAATTTTACGATTTTAGAACAATCAAACAAATTGATTTACTTACGGGGCAATGATAGCTCTAGCCGGGCCGTGCGTCAGGTCAGCCTTCGACAACCATAAGTCCAACTGCCTCGACAACTCTGAGCCTGGAAAATGTCAGTCACGTCAAGTGATGGTATTGTTGTCGCGTTTCGTTCGGTTTGTGAGACTTCCCGTTGGCCTAAACTCGTCATTAAAGGCCGGCAACGCATCCGCTATCCTCCTGGTCGTGCATATGTCCATAACTTGGATGAACGGTTTGCTCGTTTGCTCCATGTGACATAAAAAAATTAAAACAAAGTTTGCCTAATGCCGGCGCCAGACATAGCTTCATTTGAATGATCATGTAGTGTGGCCAGGGACTTTGTGTAGCTGCGCAAAGTTTTGCAGTACTTTGTAGTCGTCAAGGACAAAAATGTACATACTCTTTGAGCTATGTCTAGCTCCGGGATATACAGGTGGAGGTCGTGGCCTAATCAGTGGTCGGCGTTTGAGTCGATCGCTAAGTTAAGTTGCTCTGGGCGCGATCGGGTGATAGATGGGTGACCCATTCTAGCACAGGTTTATATTTGATATCCGACCTCCTCCGTGTTTCGGAAGGCACGTAATTAATAATATCGTGTCGTGTATCGTATCGTGTATACTTTTTGAGAAAATAAATAAAACTAGTTGATATATGATTATTCAAAAAGCTATTATTATTAATTGTTAAAGCTCCTTATTATAGTAATTCCAATTCAAGTAATATAGATATATTACTTGAATCGTAATAATTTATTGATTTTCTTTTAATATCATATAAAGGCTCGATTATTAAGCTTAAAATTGAAAAGAATTCCATTTTTGGGATATTTTTAGAAAAAAGAAATTACATTACATTACCTTCAAATTTTTCATTAATGATAATTTAAAAAATGATCGAAAAAGAGCTCTACTAGTATGGCGATATAAGTAAAAACAAAACTTGAACTTATGGCGATGTTGGTAACGGTAACAGCGTCGCGTGTTCAATCAAATGACTTAATGTAAAAAAATTAGGGGGCCCTCTACGGAACCCTAAATACACTATAAAATAAGAATTTAATTTAGTTTCATTAGGAATTTTATCAAGGTTATTCACAATTTCATGCTCATAATAAATGCTACGCCTTTAGTTTTTATTGTAATGTGTATGTGAAATACATTCATAATACATTTTCATCGTCAGTGTACGTAATACTATAGCAGTAATTTTGTTTTATTAAGTGTACTCTTTATTTTTTACTAACTGTTGCCCGGGATCTTGTTCGCTTCAAATCATTGATTTTTTTTTTTAAGTAAAAACGTTTTTCTTCTTCACTTTGGTCTTAACTTCTTTGCAATGGAATTGCAAAATATTCGCAATATTTTTTGTAAAATGTTTTTATTTCTATTTTCATTAAAAAAAAAAATACATTTTTTTCAAATATGTATTAGATTAAATATGATTCACCGGACAGGTATTGAAATGACCTTTAATCTCATATTAACAAATATATGTATTTTTTAAAGTAAAGAAATAAAAATGTTTTACAAAAGAATGTTCTCGTGTGCTAATTTCATTGCACCCGAGTGTAGTTTGACACAGGTACCAAAAGGAAAAGAAGAATATCAGCTGTAGCATCCATCGCATCATAGTGTTTTGTGTTTGCTCATTGCATCTGTCATCACACTATCATTGACGAGACGTTTAATATCTAGTGTTGAAACCCAAAGAGCCTGAGCGTCCGACGGCGACCCAGCAGCCTCCGCAACAGGCCCAGGGTGTGGACAAGACCGCGCCTTCTGCGCCCCCCTCACAGGCATCCTCTGCTAAGAAAGAAGAAGCCCAGCCAAAAACGCAGCCAAGAAAACGTCACCCGAGTAAGTTTTCGTAGTGAAAGGTTTTTTTACGTACGCTTAACTTGGGGAGTAACCTGGCGAATGCGTACCGAGAGGGTTACGAAAAGTGTGATCGGGCGAGGCGAGGAACTTTACTATATATCCACTGTATATTTATCTGTCTGTGTGTGTTAATTGAATGACTAATTAAGATATCTGCTGGCGACATAATATATACATATAAATAGATGGAACTAAAGAAGATTTACTAAACAAATCAATATTCGGGCAAGACTCCAGGGTCGGTGGAATATATATAATACTAGCTGTACGCCGCGACTTCGTCGGCTTGGGCCTCCCTTATGAGTATAAAAAAATAGATAGTATTCGATTCTCAGACCTACTAAATATGCATATAAACTTCATACAAATCGGTCAAGCCGTTTCGATGGAGTACGGAAACTAACATTGTGACACGATAATTTTATATACAAGATGTATTTAGCGGAATATCATATAATTCCCTTGCATTAAAATCAGAGGGCGTTAAATAAACGAGTCCGCTAGTACCGTATAGGAAAGACTGCGAATGACGGAGAATATATCAAAGTTTTTCTTTAAAGAATGTAGATGATGTAAATGATAAAAACAAAAGACCCATCGCCATTGTTATCGTGGTCCCAATGTGAATTTAGTTTGTTTACTCTGAATACAATGAGTCATATTAAACAATGGCCTCATATAGTGTCTTATCAGCAGACGATACTTCAACGATATGTAAATATCTGCAACCCTATCAGACGATTAATAAATTGTGAAGCGCATGTACCTAAACGTGATAATGTTAACAGATATTACTTTATTTTGATTATAAAATTCGTTCTATAGTAAATTGATGAATATGTTACTGAACACTAGAGCAGTGTTTCCCAACCTTTTTTTAGGCCATGGCCCACCTTAACATGCCCAAAAATCTTATGCCCCCATACTTCTCTTCTCTTTCTCTTCTCGTTCTCTTAAGAAATATAAATGATAACTTGTAGGAAGTTGATATTTTGGTAACGTCAAATTAAATTATACCTCTTAATTATTTAGAGCATTTTCTTAAAGAATTTGCCTTTTTTGTTAAATTTGTCACCAATATCTAGCATTGCATTTAAATATCCCAAAGCGAAAGGGTTTAAAGTCGTGTCGAGTCCATTTTGAAATTGCCCCCCTTAATTATCAAATTTCCCCCCTGTGGGGTATGGTCCCCACGTTGAGAAACACTGCACTATAGTTTAGATTTCCTGCAGTAAACCGAAACATTCCTTCTTCGAAATCACAGTACTCGTTTGCGCACTTAACTCTACTGTATTTTAGTTGTATATGAAATACTTTAATCCCTCTATAATACTGTACATTTGTTCCGCGTTATCGGAAAATTTGTTGTAGGAGTATTTTCCTACAACACGCTTGTACGACAGCAACTATAAATTGATGATCTCCGGCTGATGGCACGAAAAATCAGGACTCATTGTCACGTTCCGTCTGAGACGATCGAGAGTGCGGAACAAGCGATAGAGGGCACGATCGGCCTGAGCGCTCGACGCTATCACGTTAAATCATCGTTCGTAAACCGACTTTACAGACAGCCAATATTTTCTTTCTTCCAGTGCCCCACATCGAGGCAGCCATTCAGCAGATGCTGGGTATGGGATTCACTAACGACGGTGGCTGGCTGACCCAACTGCTGGAGAGCAAGGACGGAAACATCGCTGCCGTGCTCGATTTGCTAACTCCTGTCACTCCTAAGAAGTAGACGGGTACCACTACCCTGTTACACAACTTAACGGAGTTATCTAAATTCACCCTATGAATGAAAGTGGATGCTATTAATTTTTTTTTAAATTCTTATAAAATTATCTATTGAATTCATTGAGCTGATTCGAAATTTTTTTTTAAATAATCTACTGGAAATATATCCCTATTATTCACTTTCATTCAGCATATTAATCTTTAATCAATATCTTAGTGATTATAAATAATCTTATAGTATGGTTATTGGGTAGATAGATTTAACTTTAAAATTCCAATTATAGGATCCATTTAAATGTTTCTTATAAAAAGTTGTCTCTTTCATCAATTATTAAATTTATATCAACACTTATCCTACTATTATTTAGATTGTGGTGACAGTTATATTAACATTATAGTTTTAAATATGATATTTAGGCATAATTAAACCCTCCCAAATTACAAAAGAATATGCTCTGATTTAAAAAATTTTAGCCAAAAACACATTTAACTAAGCAAATGTATTTGTGATAAGATACTGTACTCAGTCTTGTAGCACGCAAAACTATCTTACATAAATATTTTTAACAACATATACTAGATTATTATAATAATTCTACCTTAGGTTATCTATATATACACTATTGTAGTGTTTAATCATAATTATATGTTTTTGTTTACTGAGAATGGTACATTGATTTCCTATACACCTTTTTTGATTTTTTTATAAATCATATGACATTACTCTTTGTGGTTATTGATAATAATTAATATGCTTTGTCCAGACCGAAACTCGAGGTACCAACAATTTTTTTTGAATTCATTTACAAGTATGAAAAATTATATGTAGTGCATTTTGTTTCTCACATTTGTAAATTAATATCTTATGTAAGAAGTATGTTTTTTTTGTATAGGTCTGGCATAATCTTTATAGATTTAAGACCCTTAAATAAATATAGCTTAAAAAAAAATTATATGCTTTATAATGCCCCACACTTCCATAGAATTTGAATTGAATTATGTCATATAAGTTAGCTCATTGCGAGTGTTGCTCTGATACTGAATAATAAATTTGAAAAACAATCATATATTATTATATAAATATAGCATGTAGACACTCTCATGCTTTCTATCTTATATCTAATTATATCATAGCCATTTCTTTGCTAAAGATTTAATAATTTTTAAGTACCTGGTATGAGACTTGAAGGAAAGATAAGTGATTATAGAAAAGATAAGTACTTTGTGAGTGATATTTAGAATGTGATAACATTGAATTTATTATTAGTGAAAATATTATATTATTATTCAATAAAGGTTTCAGGGCTATATATTTGTGTTTTATTTTATGTCTATCACGACCCTTTTTCTCAGGAATGCGTATAGACATAGAGTTGAAATTAATACCAAATACTGAAGTTTGCGGACAATTGTAGCTGAAAAAAAAAATAACTCTCTAAGTGCACGCTATCAAAAGATATATCCGTTTATATCACACTAGTTGTATCCGCGACTTCGTTTGCATAAAATTTGTGAAAAAAAAAGGGTTCAATTTTAGCCTTTTGATATATAGTTTTCTTCGATAAATAATCTATCTAACACTAAAATAATTTTTCAAATCGCATCAATACTTCCTAAGACTATCGCGTTCAAGTAAACAAACAAATTCTTTATCTTTATAGATTATTATAGATTTCCCGTACATTTGCAAGGGGAACCAAAACCTTTAGGGTATTTCCCGTTGCCCTAGAGAGAAGCTATTATTTTGTAATACAACTGTAGGAAAAATTCCGAAAACCTTAAATTTGGATAATGACATTTTCAAAAATCTATTTACACTGCGTTACACTTTATTTCGAAGTACTTTTGACATTACAACAGTCATTAAAAGCTTCCTCCTGTTTTCGAAAGTCGGTTAACAATTGTGTAATCGCTAATGGGCATTTTGAAACTAGTTGTTTTTATTTAACTCTTAAATAAAACTGAAGTTTCTCTTTGGAAGCAGAAAATGAAATAATTTTACTAAGAGCTTATAACCGTAATTACGGTACATATTATGAAAAACATTTTTTGTCTGTTGAGTCAAGAGTTGGATATAAATAGAGAGAATATGACTCTTACCGATTTAAAGCTTACTTCTACAGTTTATTTTTAAAGTAGTTGGTACTTTTATCGTATTAATAATTTTTTTGTCATTAAATTTACGCACCACAGGCATGAAGCCCGTGCCAATTATTATACTATATTTTATTTTCCCTTTCTCTCATATCGATTCATTAACTCTCTGTTTATAGTTCCACATATTTAATTTATAGGGGGGTTATGTTAAAACAGGAGTTTCTTGATACTAGGAATAGAGTGGGATCTATCATTAGAAATACTAAGGACAAATATTATTACAGTTCTTTTCTTAAATGTTTTAAAAAGCCGAAACAAATGTGGGTACTAATTAAAATGTATAAACTTTAAAATGTATAAACTTGATAAGCGAAAACCTAAGTCAATGTATTCATAAATGTTTTAAAGATGGTGTATTCCCGGATAGCCTTAAAGTAGCTAAAATAAGCCCAATTTACAAAACAGGCTCTAAATTAGATCCTGGAAACTATCGCCCTATGTCTGTTTTGCCGATCTATAGATTTAAAAAAAGCGTTCGACACAGTGTCTAATACTATTTTATTAAATAAACTAAAGAATATCGGGATCTGCATATAATCTTTTTGAATTATATCTTACAAACAGGCAACAAGTAGTAAAAGTAGAAAATATTACAAGTAAACCACGTCATATAAAATTTGAAACTATTTCTTCTCGAATTAATTGTTTGCACACAGCAACAGCCACATTGCGCGAAACATAATTCTGTTACGGGTAGGTTAGGGTTTTCTTTTTGCTTTAATACAGAAATCCTTGTATGTGTGTGTGTATAATGTTAACATTAACATGGAAAAGCTCCAAAATGCCCTATTGAAGCATTCATAACTCGAAAATTTTGCAATAAAAAAATTCAGCCTCCCCCGACGGAATATCAGTACAGTGCAAACAAAAACTAAGAGAAAAAAAAGGCATTTTTGAGAAACGTAACCGAACTGCATAATTACCAAAAACTATTTGAATCTATAGAAATGATGTACAAATAGACTAAAAAGTAATAAAATTAATCTATAAAAAGCCTCTGTACATTTCGTACACAATACCACCGTTGTGTGAATATTTCATTATAGATGACGTTTCAAAGTAGTTTAAAAGTATTTGTCGTAAATATTGATCCAATAAAATAAAAAGCTTAATTTATGACTAACGTACTAGTTTAGTTGAAATATTCTGACGTTAATTTGTGGAAAACTTATGGATTATGGGTTAAGATATTTTTTTTTTTCAAAAAGAACTTAGATACAGAGTTCACTTGTTCGAGGAAACTTATAATCTACATATACTAATATGTTAAGCTGAAGAGTTTGATTGTTTGTTTACTTCAACGAGATAATTTCAGGAACTACTGGTCCGATTTGAAAAATTATTTCGGTGTTAGATAGCCCTCTTATCGAGGAAGAGTATAAGCTAAAATTGAATCTAATTTTGTTTACCTCATTTTACTCGGCCGAATTCGCGGGCAAAGCTAGACTTATATATCCATACGTTTAATTTCAAACAATCAGGTTCTGAGATTTTTTTTTGCTTAACGATTATTGTTTGGGTGACTTTTTTTATTTTTACATATATGTTTTATTTTAATATTTTTATATATATTTCTAATTCTTACAAAGAAGTGAAGGATAAAAGAGCGACACGTTTTAAAGCACTTCCGTGTTTTATTTGAACGCTTTTTAAACGCACGGTAAAAAACCTCTCGTGCGAATGAGTGCTTATTGTGAGTTTTCTTGTTTGATTGTTTAATACGCTTTCACCCATTAATATCTAGAAAAAAAACATTCACTTAGAAAAATAATTATGCGATTAATATGTATTATGTAAGACCGACAAATATGTATTATGTGTATAACGTACCTTTATAGTTTTCACTGCATGCGCCTCGCATTCTGAGGCTTATTTCAGTTTGAGGGGTTCACCGGAGACTGCGTTCCTTTTTACGTGCGCACAATTTTAGGGATCAATGGGGGAATTGGTTGGCTTTATCGACGCACCGGGTTTTATACTGGGCAAACGGGGCGATATTTCAAACATATAGGCCTGTCTTAACTATTAGGTTTGAATATAAATATAACAACATACATAAAACATTAGATAGACATAAAAAAGATGACGTCAGATGGCCATCGGTTATCTTAGCTCGCCCCACAGCCACATCCTCTACAATCTAAGTGGACCCTGGTATTTAACCGGGATAATGCCTAGGAAGAAGAAGAGAAGAACCTAAATGAATCTAATTCTATTTACACTATGGGCTTCAGGCATACAGAAGAAAGAAGAGGTGCTAAAGCGATTTCTGCTTGAATAGGTTAGTAGTAATCATTAGTTTTTTTTTCATATTTCCTTAAATGAGATAAAACGTTAGCATTTTTAATATAAACTGAAAAGACATAGATTATCCTTTTATAGTTAGAATGGAGGATATATTCCGACTCTTCAGTAGACGAACTTCACTCGCTTACAGAAGGAGAGCAAGAAAATAGTGTATGGATCAGTATAATGCTGGAATCAGGCATAGCTCAGTGTTTCTATATTTTCGTCCTTGAAGACTACAAAGTTCTACAAAAGTTTGCGCAACTACACAAAGTCTCCGCACAAGTTCACATTAGTAAGTTCCATAAATGTAGGTACACAGAGTACAAGAGATTTTATAGCTACAATCTGTTTGGCACTTAACTTGAGGTAGCAATTAATTTACAGCTAACGTAAATCCATTTTAAATAACAAATTTTGAAACAAAAATAAACATTGGTTGTTCAGTCAGCTGTATTCGCTGTCATGAACAACAAAAAATGGTACATGTTTCTTAGGAATATAATGTACAAAAATAGATATTCCATATGTTATTCAATGACCAATTTTAGGCGAGATATTTGATTATTGATACTTAATATTTCCTCTGTTCACAGCCTTTAAATAACAAGAACCTACCTGAAAAATGTACCCAATAAAATGGTACAGAGGCTGGTCAAGAATAAAGAAAAGTAACGAAGATGTTGCTGTTTGAGTGAAAATGGGAAAAACGGGATAGCACATGGAAAAAAAATTATATTAAATTACCCAAACGTCTCTTAGACAATCACAATAAACGTTTTGTCATTCGAGTTATTCGGCTTATAACTCGATTAAAACTGCATTATATTAACAAGTTATATATTTTAATAATAGTTAATGAAGTGATTAATGAAATTTAATAATTCGTTTGCCTTTTTAACTAAAAACTTATTTTATTTAAAAGACAAAAATAGCTGTCTCTCAGTGTTGGATGGGGATATCGAAATAATTCTCAGATTGGCAGATAGAGGATGTTGAAACGAAGCTGTCTTTATCATTAACTCACTTTAGACCTAAAACGTAATCGCTCAGTTTATAATTAAGCGTGCAAATTATAATTTGCTTCACAAATATTGTTGCCCTTATTCATAAAACTTAACTCACAAAAAAAAAAAAAAAATACCGTACGTAGGTTCTCCTGTGAATGGATTGACATTTTGATATGTTCGGAAAATTATTGTGAACTCACTAGTATTTATTTCGAGCTGTAGGGACTTATTGGTTTTGCGTTTGCTAAAGGGGACTTGGATTGTTCATTTAGAATTGTGTATCGGATAATATTTGAGGGCTTTAAAAGTATTTTTAGTGTTCCGTAGTACTATAAGGAACTCTTATAATTTCACTCTGTTTGATGAAAAAAATCAAACAACATTTGAAGTTATTTAACAAATACGTTTATATCGTATCAGATACGGAACCCTTCTTTATAAGCATGTCTTGACACGCTCATGACAACTTTTTTACCATACTTTCTAATTTGGATTATGTATTTAAAATACTTTATCTCATATTTGATTCCTCAAAAACTTTATTTTTTTATCCATACCTTGCTATATTTCTATCAAACGCTGTATTGTGAAGAAAACATTTTTAGTGATTCAAACGCTATTAAATAATTATAATAATTAACTTAACAAATTGTTATGTCACATTTAGAACAAAACGTTATTTATTTAAATAAATATCATTTATAATTGTATTGTAATATTGACTATCCAAATATCTAGTGTAACTGTTTTAATGTATTAATTATGTTATTGCTTACAAGAAATAAAAACGACAATTGGAGAGGAGGGTAGAGGCATTATAAGTGACAATTTTATTTTAAATTCAAATTAGTAGCCCCTTTTGCCTGTCAGTTTTTAAGTTCGTGAAATTTTTGTGCATATATTTGTAAAAAACAAAAAGTTTGCCATTAAATTAGTAGCTAGACAAGAGTGTTTGTTTTAAGTACCTTGTAGCTTGTATTTGTTTGTAATTAACACGAGGTTTGTGAATATATTATTTTGGTTTTTAGTTGTTGGGTCCAAGTTTATAGTAGAATATATATAGTAATGTAGATTTTGAATTCCGTACAGTCTTTAATGCGAGATGTGTTGCAGGAAATAATTGAATTGAGTCGTGCGGCGGTGCGCTTGCACGCGTTAGTTGCATCTGGATTTTTGATATAAATGTGTCCTATATAATGGCCGTTACCTAGTCCGTGTAAATGTCGTTATACATTCGAGAAAATTGGAAGAGTTGTTAAGAGTATGATACAGATGCAACTTGAAATTGTCAGTTAGATTGTGAAATTAGAATTATAGATTGCAGAAATATGGTTCTATGAAAATTGTTACCTCACCGATAGTGAATAGTTATCAATTTATGAAAACATAAAATATAATGTAAAGAAAAAGAAACATTTTTATTCCTCCTTTATCTTATTTTTTGGTTTCATATATATAGTAACAGCCACATTAAGAACAATTTAGAATGTTTATCAAAATCCTCTTTTGTTTGTAATTTAATGAAAATGAGATCATTTATTAATAATTAATGAAATCGATAGTGTTTTATATTATGCTGGCTATAAATATGATATGACAATAAGAATATCTATCTGCGGTGTTCTGGCTACGGCTGGGCTAGAGTAGGAGAAAAACTCAGCCTTAATAATATGCCGGAAATTAAGACGTTTCATATAAAATAATATACTGTCGCTGCAAACAAAATTAACAACAGATGTTTTTTAATTATTGTTATTAGGGTTCTGTACCTAATAAAGAAAGAACCACACTTTATCTGTCTGTCCTTTTTCTCAGGAACGCGTAGTGCTATAAAGTTGAAATATCCAATACTGAGGTTTACGGTCCTTTAAATCAACGCTCTAAATTTACGCAATCAAAAGATATTGCCGTTATGTCACATTTGTCATACATTTGCAAAGGGAACCAAAATCTATGTACGCCAGTCAAATTAACCTAAAAAATAGAGGGAAATATACATTAATTCGCATACAGCTCAATATTGGTAGGATTGTTGAGGACACTATTATAAATGAAACCTCATGAAGTCCTCATTGATTTGAGACCTGGAAAAAATGTTATATGAAGTCAAAGATACAGACACAAACATCTGTTTTTCGCGATTTTCAGCTAAACAGTAAGATACACTATAAACTCGTTCAGGTAAATATTGTAGAAAACATTCTAGTCTAGAAAAATGTACCAATACTTTTTGCCAAGAGCCCACCTGAATACTAAACTGAATCTTCTCATTTATGTATAATGCATAAAATCTCCTTGAATCCCTCTGTTTGTTGATGTAAACCTCATTACATCCGTTGTATAGTTTTAAAGATTTCTACGCCTGCAAGAACAGGAAACTACTTTGTTTTATAATATGTAAAGTAGGATTGACTCAAATACATTAAACGTTTTACAATAATTTCTTTTTTAATCCTAAGAACATAACTAGAAACTTATTTAATTAAAAGCAAAAGGTTAAATAAATAAGATAAAGTTAAAATAAAAAAAATCAACGGTTGTTCATTACAAAATCTAGTTCATTCAAAATCGTCCTCAAAAATGAAATAAATTTAAGAATTTGGACATCCCTTGGATAAACAAATTCAAAGTTGGTTCGACAAAAATACACAATTTCAATGAACGAAAATATCGCTTCCGCTTATAATTATTATGTATTTATTTAAAAGAAACCTGATTAGTCATATAAACGAAAGTCCACAGATCAGCTCAGTTTGAAGATTTTTATGTATGACTGAAAAAATTGGAATCGGGTAGGTCATGCGTTTGTGTGTTTCAAAAGTTTACGTTTATTTTTTACTTTTACGAGACACTTTTGGTCTATTATGTTACAATGGGACTTTGAACAATAATTTATACGGAGAAGATCCGTTACAGAGAAGGACGATATTTCGTGTGAACAGAAGAGATCTTGCGAGACTACGTTGCTCCTTAACAATTTTATGCGAAGGTATTTTGAAGAGCTTTATTGTACATCACTTTAGTAACAAGCTCTCCAAATCACAATTGAAAGGCGCGGATCCAGTCTTCAAAAAAGGTGGGCATAGCTACTCAATTTTTAGCCGATTTTCACCCAAATGCGAGTCGGCGTATAAACTTGCTTCAGATCGATATAGTGCATTCTTACAAAGGACAATTATTTCTATAAATTATATGTTTTCAATTCAATTCGATTGGAATGTTTTGGATATAACATTATTAGGCTTCAATACAGACCCTGAAGTTCGACGTCATAAAGTATATTAGGATAGTGGGCATGCCCTTCGTAGCCACCATAGTGAATCCGCGCCTGAAGCTACTGCAAATAAAAAATACTTTACCCAATGTCAGTCAGCGAATAATCGAATATAATCTTCCTAATAACAGCTTGCAAGCGATCAGGTAAGCTCTTCAAGCTATCTTATTATTCCCTGTGTTCGAAGTAACTCCAGAGTCGCAGTTTGAGCAATCTGTGGTGCAATTAGGACCTTATTCAAATTCAGAATTCAGGCGATACCTAAATTGCTACTTAGCGGTTTGTTTAAAGTTCGGACCACAATCTGTGCTGCCGAGTCTATCATATATAATTGAAAATAGCTTAAGCCCTCATTCGCACGACAGCTTTTTACCGCACGTTAAAAAAGCGTTCAAATATCAAAATAGAACATATGAACTCCGAAGTTTGTGTTCACACGACAGCGCTTTTATAACGCGACGCTTGTTATCGAGCAATGTTCTATTTTCAACGCTATATATATATACGCTTTATTTTTGTATCGACGCCGCCAAAAAGCGCCAACGCCGAGATTTAACGCAACGATTTTAAAACTCTCGTGCGTATGCGGGCTAAACGTTACCAGAAATTAACTTCATTTATCATTCTTTCAAAAAAGTTTATTACCAATTAGATTAATCCTTTTTTTTTTGGATATATACACAAACAAAAATATATACAAACTTACCTAATTACTTTTCTATTGCCTAAAACATAGATAATTATAATTTATAAATAAATTTCTTGTTTGACAAGTATATTATTAAAATTACAGTACGTAAAATATATTATTTTTAATATAAACATATAATTCCAAGTATAACATAGACAAAATATGAACACACATGATTTGACGATTGTATTAACTTTAATAAACTGTGTGAAAATATCCTTCGCGTTACTTTGTTATAACTGTTCGGCGACTCACAATAATCAGGATCAGTGTGGTGGAGATTTTACGACTACTCCTGTTGTCTTCAACCATAGTCGTCAATATTTACTTAACTGTACCGGAGGTTATATATACTTTTATAGCTATTTCTTACGTATGCAAAAAAATACGTATGGATCAAAGCCACAATATAATAACATAAAAGCTATTTTATGTAATTTAAAACATCCGTGCAAATCCGCCAGGGATTGTAGTACCTCTCTCCGTAGTGCCCAAAAATACATTTATTTTCCAAGCAACCCAATATATACGATAGATACAATATTAGGTATATTTATTTATTCTTGTTTATAACAGACAATGCAATGTGTTTCGTCCGATCTTGGAAAGCCCGAGCAAAGCATGCATGGATTGCGGACATGAAAGTTCCGGCAATTATTCAAAACGGCCCGGCTGCTATTCGCTTATTTGATTTCTGCACGACGAATTGTTTTCACTACTAGTTATTGAAGATTTCTGTTTGCGTGCTGACGTTTGGGCGTTCGTAAATTTCATTTTTCTTTTATTTCATTTATTATATTATTTCTTGTAGTGATTATTTTTTTTACTTTTTTTTTGCTGTGTATGAAGTAGACCTAAGTTTTTAGATATAGTGTTGTTTTTTATTTTGTCAGAATGAAGAGTCTTTCTTTCTTGCTTTATTTAAAAATCATACATTAGATAGCTTGACATTGGCGTACACAAGATTTTATTTAAATAATTTAATGTATGAATAATGCATATTTTATAAAAATACCATTAAATATTACCTCCGTCCGCGCAATTTTTGTACATATGGTACCGAAATTTTTCGCTCCCCATAATGTATGGATTCTGTTTAGGAAAAGTATAAAAACAATGGTGTATTATACATATCTATGTATTTATATATATCTAATAAAAATATATATTTGTGTATAATAGGCGGCTGATACCTATAAAACAGGCATTAAGTTGTCTACCTTAGGAACAGACATCCGCGTGTCATATAGTCCTGTATATATTTATTTTTATGTACCTAAGTTCAACAAACAATGGTTTGATAAATATGGATTATAATAAATTCACATTGTGTAAAGAAAGTCCGAAGCAACACAGCTCGGATCAAAGTTCAGGCATCAACACAATATTAACTCTTAGAAGTTCAACTACGTCTAACAATTCAGATTTTCAAAGTTAAATAAGCTGAGGTACTAGAATTTTATCATTTTCTTTCTATTGACAAGTTGATATCTTTAAGGAGATATTTTACAACCTTTCTATACATATCTTTTTTATGTTACAAGGGGGCAGACGAGCAGGCAGCAGGCACCGAAGTGCCTACCGACGCCCATGGACATCTGCATTGTACAATTCTGACCTTGATGTCCACAAAGTACTACAAAACTTTGTACAGTTACACAAAGTCCCCGGCCACACGACATGATCATTGAAATGATCATTCAGATGAAGCTATACCTGGCTCCGGCATTACGCAAATCAAAGATAATATTTGATTTTTCTCCCGCTTATATAACACAGATTTAAAAAAGTGTTTCTTGGTTAAATAAAATGGCCAAGAGCGTGTCAAGACACGCTTATATAGAACTTTTCCGTATCTGATACGCTATAAAAGTATTTGTTAAATAACTTCAAAAGTTGTTTTCCGATTTCGCTGAAAATAAATCTCCTAGCGAGTTTTTACCGTGTCATAACAATATTGAATATTTCATGCCTCTACATCTAATAGTTTGGAAATCCTGGGGGTGGACCTTGAGAGCTTAACAGACGGCCGGGCAGAGCGAAACTATGAGGGTTTTTGGTAGGACTATGGAACCCTAATAAAGGTTATGGTATACTATTGTATTTAACTTTGCTATTTAATTCATTTATGCCTTAAATTCCATTACTCTTTCTAAGCATAATGACCATTTATTTTATTGTACTTTTTATATGTAACTGGCTGTTTCCCAGACTTGTATGCGTAAAATTAAATAGACCTGCTTATTCTTGCCCTATCAAAAAATCCTATGCGGATATATACTAACTTTAAACTACTGCTGTGCCAATTTTTATCATTGCATGTTGAACTGCTTTCTAAATATTGAGTTAGGTGTCCTTTCGCTCTTAAAATCAGTATTATTATAATTTTTACACTTTCTTGTGCACTAACAAGTATTCAGTCATACACAAAACTCTCTATACAACTATAGAGAACAAAAGAAACATATTTTGTTTATAACTGAATACACAAAATATTTTTTTTTATGTTCTATTCTTCTTTTAGATACCAGGACCACTGGCGGTTTATGACACAGCGCTACTGCTTTCTCATATGGCTACTGTACCTTATCTAAGGGTGGGCACTGGCTCTTGAAATACAGTTAATTCTAGTTCGGGAGCCAGGGACTCAAGATGAATATGTTTCACGCCATATTTTTGTGTCAATAAAGGATATTTATTATTATTATAAAGCTTCTTTGTAAGTTTCTTTGTTTGAACGCGCTAATCTCAGGAAATACAGATCCGATTTGAAAAAATATTTAATTGTTAGATAGCTCGTTTATCGAGGAAGGCTATAGGCTAAATCATCACAGTAAGACAAATAGGAGCAGGGCACCAATTAAGTACGTTTCAAAATCGGGAGTTCTTTTTCCCATTTGAGAGCTCCCGCTACGTGCGCTGCGTAAATGGTTAAAGTTTCGTAAAAGTCATGTATGAATAAAGTTGTTCCTCTTTAAAAGTTCTAAATAAAAGTCCACGAAAGCATATGACTGTCTTTTAAGGTTGGCTCAGTATAACCTTTTTTATGCTAATCAAAGGGGGTCGTGGGTTCGATTCCCACCTCGAGTCTGGGTGCATTATCCATATGTATGTATTTATATATTTCTAAAAAAAAATACTTTTGTATAACAGGCGGCTTTTACCTATAACACAGGCATTAAGTAAGTCTACCTTAGGAACAGACGACCGTGTGTCATATAGTCCTGTATATATTTATTATTAAAACTTAAATACATAGTTAGAGCTAACTAAAGCAGCAGCTTTAGTTAGCTCTAACTATGTATTTAAGTTAGTTCTAACTATGTACTGTGTGTTCTAACTATGTATTTAAGTTAGCTCTAACTATGTACTTTAGTTAGCTCTAACTATGTATTTAACTATGTATTTGCTTGGACTTACCGAGGCACAAAACCGGTCTTGTCGTTTGTTAACGAATTTCACGAGGAGATGTCACTTTCTACGTATATGATGTATAATTGAGCATAATTGACCATTGTATTATTGTTTAATGTAATATCAAACCAAAGATATAAATACCTAATATAATGTAATATAGACATAGTATAACGCAGTGGAACCTAAAGGGAAACCTACTCGGTTACTTTACTGATTTTCAGTAGGTCTCGTGTAATGGCCGACAGTGACTCAGCTAACTCCAGTCACCATCTCTATTATATTATAGACATTAGACATACCTAAAAATTGTTTATGGTGTTCACTATTTTAAACTAGGAGTTTTCCTCGACTTCATCCGCGTAAACTTGCGTGATCCCTTAATCCGGCCTTAAAATATTCGATGTCTACAAACTAACTCCCTGCCAAATTTCTTCTTTGTACATCCCGCAGTTTTTTTGATTGCGCGACAGGTGACCTTTGCTTCTCTGTAGGTACTGGCTGTTACTCGCAACTTCGTCCGCGAAATACTAGGTGAAAATTTTAAAAGATTATTTTTTTGGCCGTAATTCTTCTGCCATTATTCCTTCCTGCCGAATTTCATTTTTGTACATAACATTTTGACCGAAATCGGCCTACAATTTTTGTAGTTGTTTAGCAAAGCCGTCTATCACTTGTCAAATATGGAACCTTTCTAAAATATAAGCATGTCCAACACTTGCCGCAAAGTCCATGTCTCCGTAACATATAAAAATATAGGAAAAACAAGTCTTTTTACAAACTGACACTTAAAGGTTTTTGTTACACGTCTATTTTTCTAGATTTTCTTCTGCCAGTCCATTGCATTTTTATGTGTGGTTGTCGTGCGCTTTATCTCATATGTGCAATCACCATTCTTCGACTTCCGAAAGATTTTTTGTGCCTGTGTCTATAAACATCATTTTCGTTTTACTGCAATTAATTTTTAATCGTCTTCCAAAAAAAGGAGGAGGTTCTCAATTCTATTGGTATATTGTTTTATGCATGTACAGCGATTACGCTGAGATTTATAATCCGATTTACGAGATTCTTCTTTAGTTTGCGTTTCTTCTTTAGTTTCACTCAAATGCCGACCACTGATTAGGCCACGACCTCCTCAATGCTTAGTGGTCGGCGACAAATCTTTAAATTTGCGTAATACATTATGCCTAATTAAAGTTATAAACAAAATTTGAATTATTTGTACAAAAACACTGTAATATTTATTTTGCTTAACCTCCTTTATGTCTTCTCTACGTTACATGACACTAGCAGAATGTTTTGCGCATTTCAGCCAATACAATACAATTTTAAAAAGAAAAGAAATATTTTTCAATTAAAAATTATAACTTTACCGTCGTCGTTATCACGCTTTGACATAATCTTACAGTAACATGTATATGTGCGTAAACGGTTTGGCATTGGTGTGCGTGTGGTTTTATTTTAATAATTTAATATATTTATAATGTAAATTTGATAAAATTATTACCTTTCGCACACCTTCCTGTATATGAACTACAATTGTGCCAAATATCACACTCCTTCGTCCGCGCAATTTTTGTAAAAGCTTGAGCGCGATAATCTCAGGAAATACTGGTCCGATTTGAAAAATGTTTTCAGTGTTAAATAGCCTATTTATCGAGAAAGACAATAGGCTATATATCATCACGATAAAAAATTTCACCTGATTTTACGTGGATGAAGTCGTGGGAGCAGCTAGTATACTTATATGAAAGGTGAAGAGTTTGTTTTTTTTTTGCTTGAACGCGCTATTCTCGGCAACTACTGGTCCGATTAGAAAACTTCTTTCAGAGTTAGACAGCCCATTTAGCAAAGAAGGATATAGGCTATATATTATCACGTTAAAATCTATTTTCTCACCTAATTGTACACGGACGAAGCTGCGGGAACAGCTATTAAAATCATACAGCTGAGTTTTTTTAATGAAAAACGAACCAAGTTCTCTTTAGTTGTCAACTATATTATATACGAGTTAATACGTATCAAATACAGGAACATTCCGTTCGCAGCTACAACATACTACAATAATACTTTTTCTCTTTATTAATTTATTTAAGAGCATAAGAAAAAATAAATAAAAACAAACTTTATCACAACCACTCGTCTAAAACAGGTCTTAAAAAAATAAATAAATTTAATACAATTTCTTTGCTAACGTTCCATGTCGCACTAGAAATATGCCAGTATTGCCATCACTGTGGCGTGAATATACACAATTTTTGTTATTATTCATACAATCAATACCAAAGGTGTAAGTGTTGTCACTATCATACTATTGATACCCACAATTTTACGTATTTAGAGTCTACGAATATTAAAATATTGGCTAAAAATGAAATAAACTTTATCAAAAAGTAACATTTTAACTCAATCACATATGTAGGACATTAAACACATACAAATTATTATTATTTTTATAAAGACACATCCAAAATAAGGTCTTGATTCCAAATTTCTCTAAACGTATTCGAAATTAATAGCGAATGACCTGTTGACACAGTAGGTAGTGACCCTGCTTTCCGCACCTGGGTTGCGGGTTCAATTCCCGCTTCGACCCTGGGTATTATTTATTTTAATAAAATGTTTTATGACAATATGTACATCAGTCGGGCTATTACTAATAGTGTAGGAATTAAGTTGTCTACTTTAGGAACACTGTTAAAAATACCTTTCTAGTGCAACATTAACAGTCTTAATAGATCGACAGGATAAATTAACTACAGTGATAATATTAAGGTGAAGTTTTAATGTTGATTATATAATTACCATAGCATTGCAAAGGTGGTTAGAGGGTACGATTTTAAATTTAAGTACCAACATTAAGAAACATTTTTGCTGCTTTTTTTTTCCTATGAAATTTTATATTTCAGTAGAAGGGAAAACCGTAATGCTTAAATTTGTTCAACGTAACATATGCTATTTTTTTATGCCAATTATTTTAATTCGATCAGAAAAGCTACTATAACGGGCATTTAAGTGGTCAAAGCACCACAATAGCAGCTACGTAATAATAAACAAATCAAAAATCACCTTTAATATCACAATAAAATAAAAGTAAAAAAGAAATTAACTAATACGATAACGTAATGCAATTAACGCGAAGATATCGCTTTGGCAATAATCTATTAAAATAATCTGAAACCATCTATCTATTCATGAAAATGTTATAACGAATAAGCTACACTTGTGATAGGCCTTCCATCTATATATTTTTTATATAAAATGAAACGTAATTATCCCGTATAAATGTTAAGAATACAAAGATAAACATGCTTAAATATTTGCGGTTTCTTTTAGTCCGGTTTTTAATCTATGGAAATTTTAATATTAAATTCATATTTCTATCACAAGGATATAAGGGTGCATTTATATTAGTGCGAAATCATTCATTTTAATGAATCGAAGTATCGGTCAATATGAACGCACCATTAGGCTAAAACTATATTTTCTTTCTATTTGTGTGACTTCTAGTCATTCCTTGCTTTATGGTTATGTTGTACAGTTTTAATAATCGTACTATTATATATTATTATTAAAATAACTTACATTTATTCGCGGCAGTATTTTTTCGATTACAATCTCTTTCGTTTATTTAATTAATTCGTTACGCATATACATTATAATAGATAGATAAGTTAAAGAAAAACGCGAGAGCGCGTTTACACTCTACCGAATCGAGTACTCGCTATATCGCTATCTTTAAAAATACTTTAATCGTTTATTTATTATGTCTACTTCGTAGAATTAACATATACAAGAATATAAATGAAAGCGAGCAGGAAAACAAATTTTGGACCGTAAAAAACTCTCTGTAAATTCGTTTTACATACAATAATTTTACGTGATAACGCCCGACGCTTAGGCCGATCGTGCCTCTCTATCGTTGTTCCGCGCTCTCGCTTGCACGCTCGGTTCAGGCGGAAAGTGGACTTTTACATCACATACACAAAAAAATAATAAGTCTACATTTTTAACATTCCAAAATAAACAACTGTCAATATAAATAAAAATGTAGAAGCAATTTGGTCACTATTTTTTTTTCGTATGCTCCTTTAAAGTACACGGAAAGTTTTGAAACAGAAAAAAATATAAAAATTGACTTTTCACAGAACGAAGTCTGTCCGGGCAGCCAGTAAAATAAAAATTATATATTTAAAAAATCTTAAAGATAGACAAAGATATCGATTCGCCAAAATGTAAACGGCCCATTGGGCATCCGACCACGAGGAGCGACCGCCGACTCAACACACAATACTTTATTTACATAAAATAATCAACTGGACGTTAAAGCTCTGACAATGCCGGCGTTCCTTCCTCAGCCGGCGCCGGGAGTCGAATCCACAACCTTTTATCGTAAGTCACATTTGAATTTTTCAGTCAAATCTTTAGAGATCTCAGTCTTTTAGCGCGTCAGCCGTTGCTGATTGAACCCGTCTATTTTTTTAGGGTTCCGTAGTCCTACAAGAAACCCGCTACATTTTCGCTCTAACCGTCTGCCAGTCCGTTTGTGCATCCGCAAGTTCGTCCCCTTCCAGGAATATCCAAACCGTATGATATATAGACTTAAAAATTTCCATATACTACAAGGTCGTTAGGAAAATTATGTTCAGCGAAATCGGACAACAACATTTGAAGTTATTTAACAAATATCTTCATCGCATATGAGATACGGAACCCTTCTATATAAACGTATTTTGACACGTTCTTGGACACTTTTAGCCCTCATTTGTACGAGACATTTATTTACCGCGCGTTAAAAAAGCGTTCAAATAGAACTTATGAATTATAAGTCGTGTGAACCGACTGCGCTTTTTTAACTCTCATGCGAATGAGGCCTTATTTAACGTAAGTTGTTTGTTTTGTGTATTGCCTTTCTTTGTCGGATCGAATACAAACACGTTTTGAAATTTATATTTAAAACAAACAGTTTGAAGGCACAATATCTTAAAGGCAGTTTTTTTTATGTTCCGTTTAATGAGAGATTTTAAATATACCTATACATTAATCCCCGTATAACGGTGCTCTTATAACACTTTAATATTATTCTATAATATATAATGTATACAATATTATATAACGCGCATTCGGGGCCGTACTAGCGCGTTGTACGAGACTAATCCTATAATGCGTTTTCCTGTAACGTGGAATAAACCTATCGTGTTATAAAGAGGTTTACAATATTATTTTAAATGTATTTAAAGGTGTCATGCTGTAATTTTATAAATGCGCACATTTATAAAATATTATTCTTAGTATCCATTTTGCCAGTATATACCGCAATATTTCCTCAACATGGCGGCATTTGAAAGTATTATTTCCTACAAATATTGCCTCGGACCAATCTTCGATTATTTCGGCAAAATCAAAATTCATATAGTCATTTAGGTTTTTATGCATACATTTGTGAAAGTGATTATTTAGCATCTAAAAACAAATACGTCTAATACTATCGAGGATATGAGAGCCAATGGACTAACAATACGGGATGCACAAGATCGGGCAAAGTGGAGGCGTAAGACCAGTAAAGCGGATCCTGGTCATGTACCAGGATAACGCTAAGGAGAAGACGTCTAATACTATCAAATTTAGACCACACTAGACTGGTTCATCAGCAACGCGTCATATTATCCTACGTCATTAGTACAGCGAGAGATTCTCATATTCGCTTCACGTGGTTACTCTAAAGATTGCTTACACTACATCATCATTTAAAAAAAAGTTATTTTTTCTATATACACAACTTTGGTCGAGTCATTGGCAAAGGTTGTGAAATCGACAACAATTTGTTTCTATCTAACACTAAATCGTATAAAACGTGAGGTTAACGATTATTATACAAGTCTTTTAATAAATATCGTTAGGCGAAGCCTTGACTACTAGTTATTATGAATAAAGGCAAGTCGCTATCCTATTTTACTCATGCTGTAGTCGTCTATAAGTGCAGTGACATTTATCTAAATGCTATGTTTTTATGCTCTTGCAAATCACGTTTAAATGTACATTGTGTTGGTGGCCTTTAACAAATAAAATAAAATAAATAAATAAAATTATCGCGGTCCTCGGGCTATTTTTTTAAATTCATTTACATGTAGCTGGTACCCGCGACTTTGACTGTAATGGCTAATAAACGCTAGAATTCAATTTTTTGTCTATGTGCGAAAAAAGAGAATGCACGAACTCTATTCGAAAAGGAATTGAGACCTCGACACTTCTACGGTAGAAGGATAGACTGAAACCTGTGAGGTGTGAGGTACAAACGCCGCTGGGCTATACTCGTGGCTCCTTTTAACACAAGCTTATAAAATAGCTTTACTGTGAGTGTCACGAGAATAGTTTATTTATAGTAAGTAGTTTATTTATTTCATAAGCTCATAAGAACTTATTATAATGAGATTTGAATAATAGAACTACATTCATTAATTATAAACCCAATTTGACCTTCGTTTTGAACCCTATATCCTAGTTTCATATATTTCATTTCTTTCGTACGTGTGTTTGTGACTAAGTTGTTTCTTAAGAGCTGCATTATCAAAAATGCTGAAATAGCTTTTAAAAGGCACGCCAGGGCTACCTACTTCTATCAGATCCGCTACTAATAATAAATATAAAAAATTATGACATCTAACAATGTTTTATAATAAGTAAATACATTGTGGTCTATGAAAATTGTTATAATTGTTTCATTTCGAAAAAGTATATTCATACATATAGATATAGTAAAGGAAGATTTTTAACCGTCAGAAGGTTCTATAATTAGAGCTGGTATTCTTATTGAGGGTCTACTAATAACGGGGTTAAACAGATGTTTCAATTTGTTTTTTCATATTTTTGTGTCTAATCTAAAAATGTTATGACGGAAATTGAACAAAGTTTCTAATAAAGCTATCGGCCTGCGACATATATACTAATAGCTAGCGGGGCTAAAGAAGTTTATCTTCAGTCGTATGTTCTAAAATAAACTCGTTTTTGTGCATTGTTCGTTATATAAAAAAAAGCGTTTTCTTAATATGTATTTATTTTAAATACAAAAGGTATTCTTGTGTAGTCGACAAGAAAGTGTTTCACCATTTTGGATTGCAGATCCTATTAAAAAAAATTGTGCTAAAATTTAAAAAATTGTGCTTGTGCTGGTTATTGTTAGAAATTAACGTAATGCATAACAAGCAAAAATGAACCTTTTAACTAATTGACGTGCAAACGACATTCAACCTTAGCATGATGTAGGGGAAATTTAGTTGTTTTAGTGGACTGTATAAGTGGTGAAAGGTCGCTGGTGAGGCACGAACGAAATAGTCTAATTTGTAGCTAGAAAACTCAGCCACGAATATCGACGAAAGAATGCAAGGTATGGAAAATGCTAAAATTTGTTTCTGATAGAAACATTTTTCTTTCGAAAACAATACATTGTTTAAAGCTATTTTTGTATTTTTATCGCTTACATATTGATTGCTTTAACCTATAACCGTAACAATGCAAGGTAATCTGAATTAATGACTAGGCTCGTTTTTTTAAATGTCATGTTTTTTTTTACTTTTAGTAACTACGTTAAACAGAACCTGCATACATAGAGTCTAAATATATACGAACATAAATATTTTCTATATATTTATACATTAAAGTTTTTTAGGTAAGATGTTCTCTTTTGACTATGTTTATTTCTTAACGCAAAATGTAAGGCGTCATTAAAAAAATAATTATTTTTTTTAGAAATAACAATTATTAAGAATTCCTCATTATTTACATTCTTACCGCAGGTATTTCTTAACACTTATTACCACGAAAGTATGCTACAAGGTAAAATCTTAATAAATTATAAAGTCAAAATTATTGTACGGGATGTAATATTCATTAATCCCCTACGTCATTAAACCCCCACCCTCCCTTCAAATATCCAGTTTTGTAATACACAAATCAAACCTTTTCATTTAGTACCCCACTTCTATATATATTCGCTTCATATTGTTTATTTGAGTACCCCACTTTCACCTCCCACAACTTTTAAACGGCTCGACCGATTTTCATCAAACTTATGTAAAAACACTCGCAAATAAATCACCTTTAATACAAGAATACTAAACTGAAATCGCTTCATCCCTTCGGGAGCTACTGACGCCACAGACAGACAAACGGATACGTCAAACTTATAACACCCCTCTTTTTGCGTCGGGGGTTAAAAATAATTAATCTGAGGGCCTAGCACGAACATTTCGATCCGATCGAATCGAAGAGTCGACTTTGAAAATATTCGTGCTGGGTGAACAACGGACCCCCTTAGGGTCAACGCGGATTGCATTAGCACTGATTCTGCACTGCCTCCTGTGGTCCTACAATTTTTTAACTCGCGGGCCTAGTACGAACATTCTCGATAGTTTTATGTACTTCTACGGTCGATACGAAACGTCAAATGAAGGTTCGTGCTTCCATTGTAAACCTCTTACATGGCCGTAGCATCGAGGATTCGATACATGCGAGTTCTGATTTCATTCGTGCTAGCATTTAGCAACTAAGCTGCGTAAAACGGTGGCATTAATGTTTTATTGCACGTTCGGTTTCGAAAGTGAAAGTAAGTAAAACTATCGAGAATGTTCGTGCTAGACCCGCTGTTGTTTCTTGTGTAAACTATGTAGATGTTGTTTCGCATTCGATGTTGACTGTACATAATATAAAGTTTGAACATATTCAAGTGTAATAATAATTATTATGTTACATAAATGTTTGATTTTATTGTGTGCACCATCACATTCCCGCATGCTTCCTATAAAGTACTATTGACTAATAATTGATAGAATCAAGCGTTACTTTGCGGAAATCCAAACAACTTGAAAAAACAATAGGGCAGAACTTCTTTGAACTATGCACTTTCAATAGATATGTAGGTATGAATATATTTTCTTTCTGCTTTTTATTACGTCATACGTACACTAAATATGGCGATGCTACAAGTTTACAACTTTATTGTGTTTATGTTTATGGCAATGCGAAATAAAACAACATTTTTAAGCGACTTGGGAATTATCCAATATCGAATATTGTTTCATACGGCAATTTTTTTTAAACTTTTAGACTACAACTAACAGTCTTTTCAGCAATCCTTTTTAACTCTCTTGTGGCAAAGGCAACCTAGTAAATGGCGAATTTATTTTGTTCAAAAAACTCCATTCTAAAGAAATATACATCGGAAAGGACGATAATGTCTGAGTTTTGCTAATACAATACAATGGACTATACTGTATTTAAAAAGTGTTACACGTGCATTAAGGTCTTATATTAGGAACTGTTTAAGTAATTCACAGCTGCGGTTATTACTTCCAAAATATTTTTGTACGCGCAAATCTTTCAAGCTACGTAACGGATTTTGATGCGGTTTTCACCATTAAACAGAGCGATTCAAGGAGAAGGATTATATCTATAATGCATTTATGTTACAAAAGATAAAAGCCGAGAATTTCAATGATTTTTTAACGAGATGTCGTAAAAAACGTAATTTTGTGCGCTCACGTCTCGTGCCCTGGCTAAACCTTACGAGATAAAACAAAATAATGTACTACGAAATATTACATCTAAAAAAGATCTATAACAGTGTCCGCGATGGCATATGTCCATCTCCGAAGTATAACCCACAGGAACCATTTTTATGTTCTAGATATTACAAAAAAATAATTAACTTTTTACAAAGCTATTTTAAAGAATACCTTATTAATCCTTATCCATTTAAATACGCTAGATAATTTGTACATTTCATGCAGATCAAAATTGTCCTTGATAGCATATGATTATAATGGAGGTGTTTAAAACTGCATTAAACTTATTTTGTCTTTCAGTAGCTTATCGTAAAATTATGTGATTCTTGTTAAAACGAATAAGGTCTGAGCAGTTTCATAAAATGTAGAGCTTAAAGTATAACAAATATAATCTGGATATTAATAGATGAACAATGCAAATTGCAAATGATAAAGAATGCTAGAGACAAAAGGTTTATTTGCAAGAATAATTGTTACAGTAAATGTAGATGCAGTTCATTTAGATGCGTCAATTGAATTTATTGGCTCGTTATTCTTCGCGTACAACGGCGCCTCTTTCCCTTTAATAAAACTAAAAAGGCTGCGCATTCCTCGCGTTGTGTGTACCTCGTGGGCGTATTTGCCCTTGTCATTTAGTTTTCTCGGTAATTTCTTGCATATAGCACAATTCTCTCATAAATGTGTATTGTTTAGAGGTAATTTGGCATTTAATAAATATATTTGCGGTAGCGGTTTTATATATATCTTACCAATAAACACCGTCCAATTCTGCCACAGAAAGGACACTTCTCACTTTGTGCGAACTTCAAACCGCATTGTACGTGACTAAATTAGCAGGTATAAACATTGCGTTGCAATTTCTATAACATAAGACTAAGAGCCAGTAATCATTTGATGTCCTTTTTCCAAACATCACGTCATTACCTAAATGATAAAGATTCAAATCAGTTCATCAGCGTTAACTTATCCATCTTATATTTTTAACCGACTTCAAAAAAGGAGGAGGTTATCAATTCGACCCGTATGCTATTTTTTTTTTATATTTGTTACCGCAGAACTTTCGACTTGCTGCACCGATTTTGATGATTCTTATTTCATTTGAAAGCCGGTGCTTTCCAATCGGTCCTGTATTCATTTAGTCCAGGCCTGACAAATGTTTCCATGAGAAAACAATGAAATTCTAAATTTTGATCGGTGCCATCTGCACCAATTTACCGGAGAACCTATTTGGATATAATTACGCTAAAATTGAATGTATTTTATTTACCTAATTTTACGCGGATAAAGTTGCGGGCACAGCTAGTATATGAAGGGAAACCAATTATGAAATTTCGACAAGCGCAGGACATACAAAGATGAAATTTAGCAGGAAGGCAGTCAATAATTGGTAGACGTCCGCTAAAAACGGATTTTCCTAGAAGGCCAGGCCTTTGGTCCATAAAATCATGTTCTAGATGGTAAGATCTTTAATCTTCATCTATAGATGAAGCGAATTACTCCGACATTTTTCATTATAATTGTAACACCATCTGGCTCACGATCCATCACACGCAAATTAGCACATACCGCGTGCTCATTTAATTAATTAACGAGTTAACTAACTAATGACGTGTTTGCGGAAACAATTTGATGCGTCATGTCTGGGAGACTGTACTTTTAAAATGCGTTGGCAACTCTTTTTGCCAAGTGTGTGTTATGATTACCTGGTGTTTTAATTTGATTACAGATAGACAACAGGACAAGTGAAACCGTGAAAAGTGACGGCGCGTTCAGGTACCAGTACCTCTTTCTTACACAAGATCAGCGTGCAGTGGTGGCAATGCTGTCACTTCAAGCGATGGTATTGTTGTCGCGTTTCGTTCGGTTTGTGACACTTCCCGATGGCATAAACTAATCGTTAAAGGCAACGCATCTGCTTGCCTCCTGGTCGTGCAGATGTCCATGGGTATCAGTAGACACTTAGTTGCCTGCTGCCTGCTCGTTTACCCCTTGTAACATTAAAAAAATATATAATCAGTAATACTAGACAGCGCGTTTCACACCCTTTCTGTATTTAAACATTGTCACAACTTTAGAAAGAGACAGCCTCTGACCGAGGGTAGAGCTATCTTTGTTCCACTGACCGGTGATTGGTGAAACAACTATACCGTAATTTTCTTTATAGCTCTTTTTATTATTCGAAAATGAATTTAAGCGAATGCGCTGTCTAATATTTCTATATCTATGGATGAAACTAAATAAAAGCTTCTAAAATGAACTGTTTTAATTTCACATTCAAATTCAAAACACAACCTTTATCCTTTTTTTTTTAACTATTTTTTAAGGGGGCTTATTCTTTTTAGAATATGCCATCCCCATAGTGACCCCCAAGTTATTAACCCCAAGTCGGTTTATATATGATTATACCCGCCTGGACCAACTTATATGGTAATTTTGCTTCTTCCGACCAAGGGGGGTTCGAAACTTTTATCCTTATTCCTTACTTAATAATGTGAAAGTAGGTCTGTCTGTTACATTTACATGCCTAAACCGTTGAATCGATTTTGATAAATTTCGGTATGCGAATAGATTGAACTTGAATTGCTACTATTAGTCGCGAAAGTAAAATTTGAAAGTGGTGAAATATAGATTAAAAGTTTGTATGATATTCAAAGAAAACAACGCGAACGAAGTTGCGGGTTAAAGCTAGTACTAAATAAAAACACAAAAGCACATATTTTATTTCCAAACATGAGCCATCAAAGTGGAGTCAGAACACCAATACAATGTTGCAAATACCGTTTTCTCCAAGGCCATTTCGCCCTACAGTACTCTATTAATAATCAAAAACCCTTGGGCTAATACCGGATTTAATTTAATTTTATACGCCGAACAGTTGGCTATAGAGCATGGGACATGTGACGCAATGTTACCAACTTTGCGAGACAAAAAGACGAAAAATAGCGCGGGCATAAACGTAAAACTCGTTCTGGTGGTCAGCTCGCGGTCAAAGATTATGTTTTGAAGACTTAATAGAAATTTTCTATCCCTTACCATTACGTTCTAATGTTCGAGAATCCACTAGCAAAAAGTTGAAATTTTCTCATCTCTAGTTCGCAGTAGGATTGATGCTAGC
>JANCMC010022147.1:48026-65682 GCA_024363005.1 Charaxes varanes
CGTTCTAATGTTCGAGAATCCACTAGCAAAAAGTTGAAATTTTCTCATCTCTAGTTCGCAGTAGGATTGATGCTAGCTAAGGAAAGCCACGTTTGTGTATCAAAATTTTGGAATGCGATTTCTCAAACAAGATCGTTTTTCCTTCATCAAATTTAAAGCATTAAGGGATTTGTTATACTCTTGAGGCAGTCCTACAAAATCTACTTTCTAATCGTCCAGGTTATATGCATGGCGGTAAAATTTAATTCCTTAGTTAAGTCGCGCACATATGCCCATGATTTAAGTTTAGGGTCTGTAATTGTTGCGTCTATAATTGCGTCTATAAATGTTCAGAATGCTGGAATTCATGTGCACCACCAAAGCATAGCAATGCACTTATTAAGTGCGCATCAAAAGCACGTTTCGCTGCGAACAATGTATGTTTTGTTCCCGTTCCTAAACCGCATCACCTCCAGGAGAAAGACGAGCGGTAGGCAGATCATACAGCAGAGATGGCAGTTTTACGGAAGCTACTCTTTGGTCGTCCAGCTTATGCATGGCGGTAAAATTTAACGGCTCACAATAAAGTGCTGAAACTAAGTCCGCAGCTATAACTCGCGCACATGTGCTCATGCTGTAAGGTTATAGCCTGTTATTGGTGCTTTTATTATTGCCGAATAAGCGGGGCAGATTCGCGATCGACCATAAAACTGCGCTTTGATGTTAAATGGACGTCGTAAATTGATAACTGGCCAAATTCGTAAGTACTGATTGGGGAAACGATTTAGGGCTTGACCTGCGACGTCTATTAAATTTTCCAATGTCCAAAGGCACTTATCTAGAAATTGGTATTGCATAGTTCTTTCTTTTATTTGAAAGTCAAGTAACATAAAAGGAAATACAGATATTCCTCGTCTTCACCTTTACTGTGTGTGCCACAGGGTGGTGGGGTCAGCGTTCCAAATCTTCTTCCGCCACTTCACCCTATCCTTGACATCTTCTTAGGAAATTATACACTTTCTCATATCCTCTAACACTACATCTTCCCATCTTGTTTTAGGTCTGTCTCTGCATGTTCGACCTGGGACAGAAAGCTAATTGTGTCCCAATACTTTGTCAATATGATTTCAGTGATTTTCTTAAGTTTTGAGGGTTTTCATTTTTTTTGTGCGGAACCCTAATCGTTTTTCTTAAAGTAAAGTAACCTATGTTTCTCCTTGTAACATGAGCTATTCGCCTGTGAAAGTCCTATCAAAATCGGTACAGCCGTTTTGGAGATATCACGGAACAAACAAACAGATAAGTTATCATTTATTATAGGATTCATGTATACTACGTATGCAAATAGTAAAAGAATTTATTGTAGACGTTACAAACGGTTACTTCAATTTTATTCATATGTAAAGGGTATTAATTTAGATTACGCTATATACAAAATTTAGTCTAATAGTTGAAGCGAATTTCGCTTAAAAGATACGTTAAATATTAAAGGGTACTTATCGCTTCACCGTACCCATTGTACTCTCATTAGAAGGAGGCGAAACCCCCGGGGATACAAGGAGGTTGTACGCGTAAATCTCATGATTCTTGAACTTTGTACAAGGGATTTATGGGGGAGATCTGATTATAAAAAATGTAAGACTTTCTGAACAAACAACAGGAAATTTCGTCTGAAAGTTCTAATTGACTGTATTCCCTTTTGCCAAAAATTTTTAATTAATATTTACTTATACTTTGTTACAAAAAAAAAAATCTTTTTTATACTTTTTATGATTTTGTATTGCATTATCACTGGTACTACATAAATATTATTAAATATTTGTTATGCTTATAACTCACCAAATTAGTATGTTGCTCTCCTCTCCATCTACATTTATATTCTTTAACTTCATCCCTTTCCTCTACTCCTGTCCCGGTCGCAGCCAGAGCAACTTAACTTAGCGATCAACTCAAATGCCGACCACTGATTAGGCCACGACCTCCTCAATTTTTATATCAATAATTTTTTTGTCTAACATACCCCTCTCTACCTCTCATCGTCAGCGTATTTAGCTGATCTACCCAAATTATATTTATAAATAAAATACTTTTGTTTTATTTACAATTCATCGATGTATCACAATGTTTTTATTTGTTAAATCACATTCCTAGTTTTGCTGATTTATTAAAAACAGCTCGACCGATTTTGATAAAATTTATGTGATCATCTCTGCTGTATGGTCTTCTGGTCCAAGAAAAAAAAAATGAGATCTTCTTCCTTTTTCAACAGAGTTCAAAAAAGGAGGAGGTTCTGAATTCCATTGTTTTTTTTTAGTTTTATTTTATTACTCGAAAACTTTCCACTAGGTGAATCGATTTTGATGTTTATTTTTTCATTTGAAAGCTGGTGCTTCCCGCCGCTTGAACAACCGTTTTTTGCATCCAGATCTACTATCATAATTATTGTAAAGGTTGCAAAAAGTTGAATTAATAAAATTGTGTGCAGAGGAAGAACCTTCCTTGATTTTAGTTTCAAATTCTGTTTTATAAGATTTTTTTACTTAATATAATCTTGGCAAGGTCCTCTTTACTTCAACTTGAGTCGTTTGTTATTTTAAAGTAGGAATTCAAGATAAGAAAGTAATTGTATCTAAGAACCATTGTTACCATCTAATAGTGATCAATCAATTACGATAATGCGTCCTTTATTGAATACGTCATTCAGAAATTGCTTTATTATAAGCAAATGTACCGTTCATTACAGTACAAGTATACCGAGTACCGGATTTGATACAGCAATAGTCAGTCGATGGATTAGCCAAGACGGCAAAGCATTTCATAGAGATTGAGTCTAGTCAAGTCGAACTAATTAGTAATCCATTAGCTGGCAGAACTTATCGGATTTATGGAATACCCAGATGCAGATTTTAAAACTACCATTTCATTTTACGGATTTAATAAAGCAAGCAGTCAAAGTCACATTGTCTTCGTTTAAATTGGCTGCTTTTTAAGCAATAATGAATTTATTATTTTTCCACTTAAAAGCTAAGCTCGTCGCAATCTAGTCATAGAATTATTTAGCAAACACCACACTTCCCCTTAAATGTATTTTTACCTATATATAAAAAAAAGCAAAAATATGTTGCTGTACATAGATTTTACAGTGCATTTAGTAGATACTGTCAAATATTATATTGATAAGGCTAGTGTTGTTGTTACTAAGAAATAAGTAGTACTTAAATGTAGAAAAACAGCGTTTTCTATTCAAAGCCACTTCTGACACAAGCTCTTAAAAAGTTTTATTATTTTACAATGCACTTAATTAAAGTCTACAATCGAAAGCAGCAATACTTGTAAAAATAGAAAACTTATAAAGAAATGAAATAAAACAAGAATTGCTTTTTATATATAATAGAATATAGATGCTAGTTTGCCCTAAAATTCATGAAAAAAATAATTTTGCACAAACTTTACATATTTTTGCAAAACCCTTTTACATATATGTACAGATCTTTTTGAAACAAAAAAAAATTCATAATATAAAAAAAAAATATTGTAGTTTATTGGATTAATAACTATATTACTCTCGCAAGAACTGTGCATTTTCCTAATCTAATTAACTATTAAAAAGTTATCAAGTTTTCGTTGTTTTTCTAAATCTACTTTTCATAAATACAAATTTAAGTTATTTAAAATTTATGGATCATAAAATTTTTAGTTTCAACTATGCAATGTCATATGTCAAAATTAAAATTTTTTTGTCTTTTATTAATATACTACATAAAATGATTAAAAGAAACTACCGTTTTCTTAATAATGTGACGTGACACATAGGGGTTTCGTAAATGTCATAAATTGTGATAAGAACGGGGCCGTGTCACGCATAATGTGAGTGTTTTTATAGAATAAAGATATTACAGCACACGTTCTTTCTCGGGCACTTTAGTCAGTACCAGGCGATGACTGCGCGATTAAAGGGCGGAATAAGGAGTTCTTTTGTGGTGTCTCACTACCTAAAGGTAAAAACCTAACCATATAACTCTAGATTTAAATTAAGTTTGAAATAAAATATGTTTGATATTGAAATTAATCATTTTAGAGTATATTTGAAACATATGGCATGTAAAATATTTTTTATTGATAGGTCAGAATGATAGATTTAATTAATTATTTATACAATATTGTTAGAAATATAAATTTACTCTAAGAATAGGTAAGATTTTCATAACGAAAGAAAAATATTATTATGTAATATTAATGAAGTTTTGTTACAAAAACATACACCTAATAACTGGGGACGGAGACGGGAACGGTGTCGCGGGAACGTGAATAACATAGAATAATAGAAAGTAGTATGGAACATGATACATCGCGATTGTGGGCGTATGATGCTAGGTAGTTCATTGATATATACCAAAAATAGTATACATCCTATTTTATTCTGTTATTTGAAGACTGGTGTACACACTCTTCTATGCTAAATATTTCTATGTTGTTCCTGAAACTTCTATGCTAAATATTTCTATGTTGTTCCTAGATCTTGCATTGTAGGTATAGTCAACCAAGAAAGTGCTTTACCATTATGGATGACTATTCCCAGTCAAAGAAAATTTTGCTCGGGGTTATTGTTAGAAATTAACATAATGCATAACAAGCAAAAATGAGCCTAACTAATTGACGTGCAAACGACATTAGACCTTAACGTGACAAACCAGTTTTTTTTTTTTATGTTACAAGGGGGCCGACGAGCAGGCAGCGGGCACCAAAGTGCCTACCGGCGCCCATAGACTTCTGCACGACCAGAAGGCCAGCAGATGCGCTGCCGGCCCTTAATGACGAGTTAATTTAACCACGGTACTAAAACAAAGATGATAAACAATCACTTATTAAACTAATTAAAGTAAACATAAGACATCAGACGGTTGTTAGGTGGTGATGTCGCGGAGGAACGGAACGCAAAGCTAATAATTTTGTGGCATTAGTTGAACTGAGCGTGACGTGTAAATGAATAGTTTTTAAAGTACTTAAACCACTTGACTGTTTTTATAAAAAACTATCGGCCTGCACGGGTATTACATTATCGTAGTTTTCATACAGATCCCCAATTTTTTTGAAAATACTACTAATAGTTTTTTTTGAATTTCATCTTCGATTTTAAAATTTTAATTTTTGTGCTTTAATCAAATAAAGACTCCATTTATCTATCTATGTTTATCAGGGATAGTATAGGGATAAAATGGTAAAAGAATTCTTCAAATAGGTCTAGTAGTTTCGATCAATCAAATCTTTTCTCTTTATAACATTTGTATAGAAAATTACATTAATTGTTTCATACACAGCTTTCCTATTATGGGTACCTTTTTCGAGTAATTAGCCTTCAAAGTGTTTTGCAAGACAGTCCCTGTCCCTAAGATTTCCAAACTATTAGATGTAGAAACTTGAAATTTTCTGAGTTGATAAAACATACTAAAAGTCATTAGGAAAATCAATTTATGCAAAATCGGAAAGCAGATTTTGAAGTTATTTAACGAATATCTTTATTGCATACCAGTTGTTTGAAGTCAAGATAATTGTAAGAAAATGAACTTATACAAATAAGTATATTAAAAGACAAAAAACAAAATCGTCACCCTGAGATGCAAACCAGTGCGACAAAGTAGTGGTCCCATTGTTCTCGTAACTATGCCTTGATACCTTTAAGAACAGTGACAAATATAGTTGTATGATTTGGATTAAAATCCTTTTGAACATGGCACGTCAATCAAGTTCTATTTTCAATTCAAATTTTATAAGCAAGTTGTCATATCATAGACTATCAGGTAGTTTATTAAGTTTAATACGAGATTAATATTTCATATGGGACTCCGATTGTGACAAATGATTTTTTTTCTATTATTGATTTGTTTTTGTTTTGCACGTTAATTTTCGGTTAGCTTTACTTTAGAATATTTTTTTACATTACTTTATTGTGTCAGCTACATTACCGGTGAACCTCAGATGTTATGTGATGATGTGATATCATGGCATTTCGGCAATGTAACCCTTTCTCCTATTTTAAGGTTTCAACTGAAGTCTAAGCTAAAGAATTATCAGCTTCATTTATTTTGGTTACTATATTGAAAGTTACAAGAAATTGTTTCACATTAACTTTCTAAATCCCAAAAAGGGTTAAAAGGTATCCCTTTTAGGCATTGAATTTCGGACAACACAAGAGGTTTTCCATGTTTTTATGAAGTGGACAAATTTTCGGCTTTGTAGGTCGAGCGATCCTATCTGGCTGTTGATGAATCAGTTAAAGTCACCCATCTATCACCCAGTCGCAGCCAGAGCAACTTAACTTAGCGATCGACTCAAATGCCGACCACTGATTAGGCTACGACCTCCTCAAAATCTATCTTCTAGCTCTTAATCTTCTATAAATAAAAAAGCAAAAGGTCACCTAACACGAAATCTCGATAACCACGGGACGGACAAAGATGAAATTCGACAGGGAGGTACTTTAATGACAGAAGAACTATGGACAAAATGATAAATTAAAATTTAACCCAATTTTTATAGTGCTAAATGCACCCCGCAATTTCGTCCGCGGACCACTTTTATCACTTAGGAGTTTAAAAAATTGGTTTTGGTTGAAGATCAATATCATGTTAAAACATCTTCGCAAATAATGTATTATTTTAGAACAAATTTGGTTAGCTAAAAAGCGTTATAAGAAGCCAACCTTAAAAGATAGACATATGCTGTCGCGGACTTTTATTTAGAACTTTTAAAGGGGAACAATTTACTATTGCTACACTCATACCATACCATTTGTCTACACCAGCGCCATTCTGGACGGTTTTTGAACTACTATCTAAGCCAGGTGTCGGCAACCTTTTGGCAGGCAAGGGCCCTCATATCTTTCAAAATGAGATGCAAGCGGCCCACATCATTAACAAATTAGATGCTGGCGGGCCACGATTATTTGGAAATCGGTGTCTAGTCACCCATTTATGTAGACAGACATAAGAAGCGATATTAAAAATGCTAAATTTAAGTACACATTGTGTTGTTTTGTTATAATTTTAGCACATCACGACAAAACTTTGCGCTCGTGTATTGTAATTTGATTGATTTATGAGGATTAGAATTTCATTTACAAAATAGTTGCCGGCGTTGCCGATCGCTGTAATTTCTAATCTTATAATGTTAGACATTTTTTTTATCTTTTCTCCCATAAGATTACTCCTTATTGTATTCTCCATATGTGGTGGCAGGAGTCAATGACTATTTATGATTTAAACGCACGAGTATCACTTATTTGCAGATTAGTATCGAAAACTCTACGTAGGACATAACAGTGTATAAGGAACCCTAATCTTTTTAGTACTATAAAGAAATTACAATTTGTGAACCAGTAATTTTTTATAACAAGAATAAAAAACTAATAAATGTGCTAATATTATTCTACTCAATTAAAAAAGAAATGTTTCTGTAATTGTTACATACCAAGAGCTACATGGCCGATGATGTATGTGACTCTTATTATTTTTTGTTATTGGAATTAACATTATTTACAAATTTGGTACATTTTTATACCAAAGGGGTGCCTTTGATTTCTCTATTATCGCATGTGTTAATTACTAAGCGCGTTCGCAAGTATTATAATATTGATTTGTGTTATTCATTTTTCAACGTAGATTTGTAAGACTTATTTCTAGTTGGATACCGGCCCGAATACGCCAAGCGATTTGTAAATATTTAAGGGCACCGAATAGCAACTTATAGACTGGCTATAAATAATTCGAATCTCTATAAGAGTTCCATATTTCGTCACTGAACGTTTAAGCAAAGTTATTCATAGTGTAAATTTCATATTTTCTCTAGAGGCAAACCGGCTATCTTTGGATCTTTATACTTACCCGTTTACTTAGGGGCCGTACATAAATTAGGTCACACGAATTTTACGACATTTTCAACTCTTTCCCCCGTCCTTGTCGCAGGTTGTCACATTTTCGAAACCCTTTCCCAGCCGGAAACAGAAGTTTCTTTAAATAATTTTATGTTATTAACAGGCAGCATTTTAATTTTAACATGTGTAACATCACACAGCTCCCCCCCCCCCCTCCCATCCCACTTTTACACAGTTTTACATTTAAGCGAAACCTTAACGCCCCCCATTTTAACGTGTGATGATTTATGGATGATCCCTTTGATCAATATGAGGGTTGTTGCTGATTACGAATACTTCTGCTTCCACTTCTAAAGATAAAAATCCATCGCAGAACAGATATATATAATATGTGCATTGATATGGATGCTAATATTTTTGTACATTAAAAAATTAAGATTTAAAAAGAAACTTCTCAAAGTCTAAAAAATTACAAACGACACTTTTATATTTTTAAATTTATAAAAAAAATAAATTACAAAAACCCAACCCAAGAATTTTCGGAAAAGAGGACAAAAAAGGTGGGGTTATTTAGAAATTAAATACAGCCATTTCTCTTTTTTTTTAATATAAATTAACGTCCATGACCGAATTAATACTGTACAAAACAGCAGAAAGTCTCAAATGAGATCCAGTAACTGTACTTTAAAAACGAGCGTTAACTCGAGATAAAATAAATCAGTGGCAACCCTGGTCAGTTTTGAACTTATTTGCATAACGTCGAAACGGAAAAGCAACGAATGCATTTCGTAAGATTTCTTAAGGCTTTTTGAACTTTTCTTCATACCTCATAACACTTTTTCGTATACATTTCTAAGACGTGCTATTTACCAAGAATTCTATTTTAACCTTCATTAATGAGAAAGGATGTTCTGAATTCGGCAATTTTTTTTTGCGTGTGTATATTACTTGATTTTATCCATTTTTTTTTTTGGTGATTCCATATACTTTAAAAGATAAGGGATGAGGTGATTAAAATTTTTGCTTTTAGATATATATATATTATTTTACGATATATAACAGACGAGTGATATTTTTCGCATTTTTTATGAAGTGCATAATTACTGAACTTGAAGTATAAATACCGCAAATTGTAGAAATTTAAGAAAGAAATTTTGCTAAAAAATTAAACAACTACATTTGTCATATTTAGGTTTCTTATATCCTATTTTATCAACTTGCGGTATTTATTTATTTGGGATATACATACATGTTCGGTTTTGTATCTTATTACAAATGACTTGTTGAAAATAAAAGGGGGATAGAAATGTTCTTGTTAATTTGTATGTAAGTTAGTTGCCATTTTAATTGTATATTTTGAATTGTTCTGCAATATATATGATACCAATTCCAAATTACCAAAAAAAACTTAGCAATTTGAATTATTCAGTAAACTTAATTTAAATTCGAATGGCTTATTACGTTTGGAAGTAACGTGACATAAAATATATTACAATTCATTATTTCGCTCGATATAAACTAGAGTTCTTGTTAATTTTCAGCAAGTCACGAATTACAGATTTTGCTTTTATATTTTGTGAAGAGAGCTATAATATAAGATGAAGTACTATTTTAATGTTTTGAATTGAAAGGAGCCAAAGTGTTCTGGTTTATGTAATGTTAGTTTAGGACTAAATGTGACGATTGGAGTCAAGTGCTTGAGATATACGAATGTGTTGTACATGTTAGTATGCAAAATAAATAAATAAAAATTGATGAGTTATGTTTTGTTTTATTTTAAAATATTTTTTTATAATGCAGCTGACGGCACTGTCCAAAGTTTCATATCCGGTGGTATATGAAAATAAAAAAGAATAATAAATGAAGTATATAGTATAATAATTAGGCAATTTAGGAACTGAATGTGTATTATTGCCATATTAAACTAGATCGCCTGCAGAATTGGGCATTCGCTTCATAATTAAATGGCGTAAATTCGATTGCATAAATGTTAATTTGCTTCTGATCGATTGTGATTTAAAATTATAAATGACTAGGAGACCCGACAGACGTTCTGCCCGAACGTTGGCTTACTATTGAATATATGGCACTATCACTTATGCACCCATATTGAAAAATCGTGCATAAAAGCAGTTTTTGACAATATCTCCTTTCTGACTCATTTCACGATAAAAACACTTATAAACAAAATTAAACTCGAGAGAGAGTGTGACCTTCAGTTTATGTCTCTCCCTTTTTTTCATACAGTCAATAGTTTGGTTGCACGTGCGCCGCAAACTGTACTACAACACGTCTCGAAATCTATAAAATTACCAATTTTCAAAACTCCCGGAAAACTTTCTAGATAACCGTTGTTTTTCAAACCAAATGCTATACGGCTTTTGTTACAAAAATATATTTTTAAAAAAATGTGTCTTTGGTGCTAGCGTATATGCATGCACTGTTTGACAATGTTCGATAGGATAAAACATTGCGAGTTACCACACATTTTGCGACCCAAACCCAAAATGCGAGCGAGAGTAGGAAAAGTTTTCAAAAGCTCTCATATATATCGCTATGAACAACTTTTATCATATACATTATGAAAAAAATATCCTGTTTATCCTAATTGGGAGATATGCACGTTCTACAGTAACACTATAGAGACATACAAACTTTCAACCCACCTCCAAACACTGTCCTCCTCTCTAAATGTCGACCTTATGTACGCACACTCTTTGTTCACGACACTTCTCTCTTCTGCAGCAGTCCTCGCAGCGCGGATATTATTGGAAAACGCGATGTAGGATTATTCTCGTACAACGCACTAACTATATATGTATATTTTTAGAATAATATTAAAACGCTATAGGAGCGCCGTGTTATAGAGGGGAATTACAGTACTAGTAATAAAATAATAATTGTCATTTATGATATTTGATATAAGTAATATTCTTCTTTATTTTTTAACCGACTTCTTTTCACAGATTTTAAAAGTAACATTTTGTTACATTCATTGTTAGGGTTATATGAGAGTTATTTTCCTTGCTATATATTAATTTTATTTGCTCTATAGAAATATCACGATCTCTTGTGTAAATTATAAAGAAATGAATAATGGTCTAACACTATTATTACTTTTGTATTTACTATTGCTACGGAACATGTAAATGACAAGGTTTTTGCGATTTTCTAAAAATCAGCTTTTTTTAGTTGGGTCACTTTCAGACTAAGCGTGTATTAAATTACTGTCAAACTGTATTAAATTACTTCCAAAATAAATTGCCCTTTGCTTCCGAACCTTTGACTTAAGAGGCGATACCATAAACTAAGTAGTTTAGTATAGTGCGTACAGTCCAAAAATGCACGCCCCTTGAAAGTATTCATCTGTACATGTCAAATAGCTCGTAGACGCAAACACGCAAGCCTGTCAATATCATTGCACTCTGGTCACGGGGACACTGTAAAAAATTATAAAAAAGGTACCATCGAGTCTTACATAATTATAATCAAATGCTGTTACTAATTATATTCACATTAATGTCGCTATAAAAGGAAGTCGCTATAAAACGATTAAATAACATAGCTTTAAATATTAACACGTGAAGCAAAAACTTTCGGTACCACTTTACGACAATTTTTGTGGACGGAGGAATATGAAATTTGGCACAACTATAGTTTACATACAGCAGGGTGTACGAATGATAATATTTTTATAAAATATACATTATAAAAATACTAACTTATTAAAATAAACACTTCCCAAGGTGTTCACCTAACGGATAGATAGATACCGCCCGTAAAAACCTGCTTGGGAAAACAAGGAACCTTATTAATTTCGTTCTTTCTGTCCGTCCGTCTGTCTGTCCGTTAGATGGTCCCTCCTAGCATTTCCAAACTATCCGACATAGAGACTTAAAATCTTCACTTCGCGTGCAAAGGCAAAGTTTTTTCTTTTTTACGAATAGGTGGACAAGTAAATACATGATACTAATTTTCCCAATTTTTCCTATATTTACAATCTCAAGATATAGTTTTTTGCTAAACTTCGTGATTCTAGGTCCATGTAGATTTTAGTTCCTTTTTAGAAAGTACTAGTATGAGAAATGTGTTGGAGACAGTTGGAGTGTTCATTTTTTCAAAGCTTCAAGGGATCGCTGACTACAGTATTTGGTATTAATTTCAACTTTGTAGCTCTAGGCGTTCCCGCTATAAAGCTTCTTTGACAGACCTACAGAAGAAGATGGTGGGTCATCAGCAATATCGACGATAATTGGTTTCATTAAGAACATTTAAGATTGTAAGTGATTGAAGCTACTTGGAAGTGTAAAAGAATTATTACATCGAGAATTTATTTCAATTTGAGTTGAGTAAATGTCCCTCAAAGCGTCAGTAGATATGCACAATAAGATACGCTTTTTGAGACTAATTCTTGAAAATCTATACGTTTTTTTTTCTATACTAATATATAAAGGTGAAGAGTTTTTTTGATAATTTGCTTGAACGCTCTTATCTCAGGAACTACCGTTCCGATTTGAAAAATTATTTCAGTGTTAAATAGCCCATTTATCGAAGAAGGCTATATGTCTTCACGCTAAAATTGAATCTATTTTTTTACCTGCTTTTACGCGGACGAAGTGGCGGGCACTGCTAGTATACGATATATAGGATTATAAAAAGGAGATATATGACCGTTTGTTTGCACTGAATAGGCTCTGAGACTACAGTTTTGGACGTGCATTTTCCCCTTACGTTCTTATTTCTTGTCGCTTTGTTTCTACATCGGTGACACATACATGTATTAATTTGACGGTCTAAATGTAAATTTTTGAGCCCTAGTTTACATGTTTTACAATGAAACCTTGTAATATAGACAGTGCCATATGCACTTATTGTTGAAATTCAACGCCACCCAATAAATAAGCCAAGTGTATCATGTTTAACGGAAACAAATACTTTAATTTTTATCACGACTTATTAAATTAAATTAAAATTAAAAATAGCTTTATTTAGTATCTTAACTTCATAACAACATGGAGCACGAGCCCCTGCACTAGGCGGAAACCCGTATTGCTGTGTGCCACGCTCATCCACCAAGACGTAGAGTTACTTATACACTATATTAAAAAGTAGACTAAATGACAAATGAAAAAAATATATAATTTGAACAAATCCGAAATATACTACATATACTACCAGCGTATTGCCATCCCATTATCGTTAAGGACGAAGCAGAGCGTGGCTGATGTTTTTACCATACACACTTAACTTAATATTTATTGAATTTTGGCAAACTCCTTACCAAATAATATAACATCTAAAAATATTCGAAATAATTACTGTCAATTGAGTAACAGTATGAATATGTAGAAAGAAAATGTTCCAAATCGGGCCTTTTTTGTAGATATTTGTAAATATTCCTTTATATATATTTAGTTAAAACTGTCAGGTTAAAATATATATTTTTATCTATATTAATATATAAAGCTGAAGAGTTTGTTTGTTTGTTTGCTTGGAAGCGCTAATCTCAAGGACTACTGGTTCGATTTGAAAAACCTTTTCAGAGTTAGATAGTTAATTTATAGAGGAAGGACATCATCGATAGAATTAAATAATCTTTTTTTTTACCTAATTTTACGCGGACGAAGTCGGGCACAGCTAGTTTTATTTTACCTCAGTTTAGGTTAAGCTCTGTCTTTAATCTACTTTTGACACTTTGAACTCGGTTTTTTATTGTTATAAGTTTAATTATTTTTCATTCAATTTGTGTTTTTTACATTCAAAATAAATATAGCTAAGACACGTGATATTGTTTTAGTGCCATGAAGTTTCCAATAGGCGCTACTTGTACAATTTTAAACCTCGATAGCTTAACGAATAGAAGGAATGTAATAAGTCTGCGAAGGACTTTATTTGAATTTTTCGCTTTGCAAAGTGACAGTCATCAAGAAATACACTCTTCAAAGGTTATACGTAAAGAATATTTTTAGCGTTAAGTAGTAGAGCGTAATACTAGCGGTCCACTCAGACTTCGCACGGGCTTTTACATTGACGAAGTTGACATACGAGTAGCTGCCGCTACATAACGAGATGGCAATGATGTGTGTTACATCATAGCGAACTAGATGGCGCTGTACGGATGATGACGACCGCACTAAAAATCTCCATACAAACTAACTCATATCTATAGTACATTAATGTTATAGAAGAAAAAGGCCGAGGATCTCAATGATTTGTATCGAGATGTCGTTAAAAACATAGTTTTGTGTGCTTGCGTCGCGTGCACTGGCTAAACCTTACGAGATAGAACAAAAAATAATGTAGTACGGAATTGTACATCTTAAAAAGATCTATAATAAAGTCTGCGATGGCATATGTCTATCTCCTAAGTACAACCCACAGAAACCATTTTTATCTTTTACATATTAAAAAAAAGAATGAACCATTTACGAAGTTATTTTAAAGAATACCCTATTAATCCTTAGCCATTTAAATACGCTAGATACTTTATACATTTTATGCAGATCTAAACTGCCCTTTATATCACCTATACTACATAGTTGGTAAAATCGCACTGGAAACTTCTGACAAACTTCTGTCTACAGAACCTGCACTATTCGTTCCGCGCTTTCGTGGAACTTGATCGTAGAGGCATAATTTATGTAAAGAGTTGAGCATTGTTTTAAGAAATAATTCTTGTTTTTAGGTGTGCTGAATACAAATTCTTTTTATCATGGAACATAACCTTTTTAGATAATGTGGGTATATATTTTCGCCAAGTAAGGATAAAAGACGAAAGAAATTTTTTCATTCATTGCATATCAAAACTATTTTTTTTATCTAGATTACGTTAATTAGAGAGCAGTTTACACATTTCCTTTTTTTGTACTTTTTCGCATGCAAGAAGCATCTAGAAAGTCACTGTAAAGTGTCCAACAGTATTCTGAAACCATTGAGACACTCCATATTTTCTTGTATCTTTTTTCCTTCACACTAATATCTTGGTGTAATCGTTCACCTTGCTCTTTACACAAAATAAAATTGTACCTATTTATTTTGTTCTAGATAGCCCAAAAAAAAAAAATCTTTATTCATTATAATAAAATTTCTGTTATTCAGATGTTTGAGTTTCAATGCACCTAAATACATAAAGATAATAAAACTAAAAATATATGTCCTGTCACTTAACAATTGCTAACATTATGATGTTAGTACAGTTAGAGTAAAATTTGTTTGTTACTAATTATACAGAATTGTCCATATAAAAAAAAGATGAGTTTAATATGTTAATATATATAATGGAAATAATGAGCTAAATTTATATACACAATATGTTTTATATACACAATTAGTTTATATACACAATAAGTTGTACAGCCATATGCATGTATCTGGTTGTCTATTTATATATTGAATTTACATATATGTAAATTATATGCATTCATACCTAGATATAAACATTAACATGTGTATTGTTACAGTGATATAATATTTATCATTATAAGTGATAGATATTTTGCCAAATGTGCTTTAATACATATTATTGGTAAATGCTATTATTGCTATTGCTGTCTTAAATATAGAGAAATTTAGAATATTTATTATAATATAAAAAATGTAATAAGTTGTCGATGAGTATTTGTTAAATTACTTCAAAAGTTTTTGTCCGATTTCGTTCAGAATAATTTTCCTAATGAGGTTTTAGCTTGTTCTATCAACATGAAAAATTTCAAGTCTCTACGTCCAATAGATTGGCAATGTTAGGGGGGGGGGCACCTTATGGAGACGGACGGAAAGACGGACAGGCAGAGCGAAAATATAAGCGTTCCTTGTAGTACTACGGAACCCTAAAAAGTACCTTACCCGATGGAGAGATAAATCGAGCGAGATTCCGGGCGAAAGGTAGCAATAAATACATACATACATATATCGTGCATTTTCAATATAATGAAAGTAAATATATTTGTTCAGTGAGATTGATTGGCGAAGCTGATGAGCCCGGGGACCAGAACCTTTTATATCGTTTGGCTTATTTGGGCTTTTTGCTCTTTGTACATAATATAATACTTATTGAACAAATATACGGTCAGATATAAGACTTTGATAGACCATTTATGTTATTAAAATCGTTTTGATATGATGTATGTTCGATTCCCGCCTTGAGTCTGGGTGTATTATCTATATGTAAGTATTTCTAAAAAAATATTTGTGTATAACAGGTGTCTGTTACCCTAACACAGATATTAAGTTGTCTGCCATAGGAACAAACGTCCGTGTGTCATATAGTCCTTGTATATGTTTATTTACTTATTAAATGCAATGGTTTAATGCTAAAAAATGTGGACTAAAATACACAAGAAAACTGATTCAAATTCTGCTTTAGAATTGAAAATATTCTTTCGCTCAGACACTAATCTCTTCACGAAGAAGTCAGCTAAGCGTATACTTTCATATATTATGACACATGTTTCAATTTGGGCCTTGATAAAAGGACTCTTTGGGCTTCAAAAGTCACTTTTCTTTAGATGACCCCAGAAAAAGAACGACAGTGTACAAAAAGTAAAATAAAAACAAGCCCTACAACCGTTAAAAAGTAAAGCTCCCTTCAAAAGTACATTTAAAGTCGAAGTATAGCGTCCTTTTTTACCTTTTTCTTCGCGAACTTTATTCCGTGGAAATTCATTAAATTGTTACTTTTTACGTCAACAAAATGGCGCATAAACAGGACTGTCATCCCGCCGACGGAGATATAATTTGTAAAGTTTATAATGAAATACTTGCTGAAGATGAAGACGCGAAGTTTGTTATAGAACGAGAAACTGAAGTTCATGAAAAATACCGGGAAGGTTCGGACACACCGAGCTCAGAACAATATTATAATTTTTCGAAGTTATACTTCTTTTCGCGCGAGGAAAAATATACTGGAGTTATGTTTGGATTAATAGCATTATGATTATGAATTCTAAAAGTAAGATTTAAGATCCAAAGTAGACAGAATAGCCTAGCCTGTATTTGGACACATCGAGCTACGTAAATTAAATTTTTCCTACTTGTCATGAAATCGCAAATCACTGCACGATACTGCCAACTTTTAAAAAAAAAAAATATTAAGGGTATTTTGAGATATACAATAATTTTTTCAAAAGCTTATGTTAAAGTAAGTAGTTATGACGCATAGCCCTATGAGGGTTTTAAAAAGTATCTCTCGGATTTCAAATCATCCTTCTACCGTGAAGCTAGCTAAAATAGTTACAAAATACTAGCGACAAGCCCCGACTTCGCCCATGTACATATATATCTTAGGTACACATATAAACTTTATTTTTGAATCACTCTGTTTATTGATGAAAAACACATTGAAACCCATTACATAGTTTATGAGATCTACTCGTAACAGAACGGGAAGCGACTCTCTTTTACACTACGTTAAGATAAAGTGTTTCGTTCAAGTAACAATATACTATTAGGTCTCGTTGTGCTTGCACCTTTATGCAGACGAGCGAGGCGTTCCATCGAAGCGCGAAATGGGACCTACAAGTTGTTAGAGTCGGATGCCGACAAAAAGAGGACCCCATCGCAAACTCACAGCCTCCAAATGACGGCCTTTCACGATGCATCGCGCTCGGGAAATGAAATGGAAAATTATACAAACTTGCCATAAATCATGTTTAGAATCGACTATCGATGACAATTTTATACATAAAATATTATGTGGTTCTCTTAGTTTATTATGAAAGAGATTTGTGGGCGTAGTTATTACTTACTAGCTCGGCCTATTCTTGGCTTTTCGTTATTAGATAATGTTGGGATACTGTTAATTAATAATTA
>JANCMC010022147.1:65782-87747 GCA_024363005.1 Charaxes varanes
AGTTATTACTTACTAGCTCGGCCTATTCTTGGCTTTTCGTTATTAGATAATGTTGGGATACTGTTAATTAATAATTATTAGAAACATTTTTTTTTAACAACCAAAACTTTTTTTTGAGTTTTTTTTACCATCTAATACCTCAGGGGTGGTCGATCGAGACTGTTAGTCAGGTCCATGGTAAAGTAAAAAATATAAATTCGTAAAAAAGACCTACCATATTGTGTACGCTCCATCTCGTATCATTTGTCAAAGGCCGTTCCGTTACGTTATTTATCCTCCATTATATGCAGAGAGCTGCAGTCTTTAAGCATGGCAATTTCCAATTTCAAACCTGATCTTGCAAATCTAGCGATAGATTCACCGAACGCTATGTTAAAAAATAATTGGTTACTAAGAATAATTTTAAGTTTTATGTTTTCCTTCTTATAGAATAAAAATATGTACTAAACAAAGCTGTTTCATTTAAGATTCCAAGAAAAATGTAAGTGGTAGATCGCACAGGGTTTCGTCAGTAAACAACAGATCTGGGGTCTAATTGAGTTGGCTACCCCTGTTATACTATACGACTGTGACGGACCTACTATAGCAGGGGTCGTCAACCTGCGGCTCGCGAGCCACATGCGGCTCTTTAGATGGAAAGCTGAGGCTCTTTAGTTCCATACGAATATGAAAATATAATATTATCTAATAAATTTATATTTTCGATAATATCTAATTTGTTTTGAAAAAAGACCAGTCATGTAAGTGTATGTAGATAAATAACTTTTTTTCTTTTTAATAGTCAGTATAGAATCGTTTTTCTTTTAATTAAAAACTTTATCTATACAAGTGCTATTTATCATTGACATAAATTATTTTTGTAGCTGTTTAAAAACATAGAAATTTAGTAAATTGCTATTTTGGCTCCTCCAACTCAAAAGGTTGTCGACCCCTGTGCCATACAAATGTTTTCCAAACTTTCAAAACTTACAAACGAAGAGCTAAATACATATTTCGCTGGTTCCAAATGTCATGTGAAAAATGTTTGATCTTTCTGAAACTTTAATTGGTCGCATTTGACACTGTATCACTAATTGGGGAAGCCGCTAGATCGATCTCAGTAAATTACAGCCCGCAGCAATTAAGATAACTTAACCCCCCCTCCCGTAAGCCCTCTCAAACAGCACATATTGGCCCATTTAATTTGTCTAGTTTGTGTAATTAGCCCAAGATTTATACTAATGTCCCTACCAGAGTTCTTACAGTATTGAGTTCAGGAAAACAGAAATGTAAACGGAATATATTGAAAGGGACATTTCTTTATTTGTGCCTTATAATTGAGTAGGTCGTGGCCTAATCCGTGCTCGGTACTTGAGTCGATCGCTAGGTTAAGTTGCTCTTACTGCGACCGGGTGATAGATTGGTGACCCATTCTAGCACTGGTTTATATTTGATATCCAACCTCCTCCGTGTTTCGGAAGACACGTAAAACAGTGGGACCCGATGAATGTCACTTTGTGATAGTAATCGTAATTAGAGGTAGCGCCATACTTGTAGCCGAATTGGGCCGGCGCGTCCGGGTACCAGTACCTCTTTCTCACCACCTTAGATGAAGTCGTGTTAGCCGACTACTTATTAGATACTAAATTTATTTAAATAAAGACCTATTATATCCCAACAACCAGGTAAGTGCGAGACAGGCTCGCGCACTAAAGGTTCTGTACCATCAAGTTATACTTTACCAAGTTATTTTAAGATTAATACTTTTCAGATTTCTTTTGATTTGACAAAATCATTGTGTCATTGACAACTGTTTTTTGTAATGAAACTACAAATTTACTATTTTCGTACTTTTTTCCTTGACTTATGCTACAAGATGTAGCTTCTTGCCAAATTTCATGATTCTATGTCAACAGGAAGCACCCTATACGATTTGGATCCCTTTGCATATGTATGGTAAGTGTGACACAAACGGCCATATTTTTGATTAAATTAAAAAGTAAAAAGTTTTCTACCTTCTAATAATTAGTAGTTAACTTATATTCCATAATCTTCTTTTACCTATCCTTATCCCTTTCTAATACCGGTTATCAAAATATAAAATAGATTTATATGTCACCTATTTTTTCTGGACATATAAATGACTGTTGCAAGTTCACGGTTTCCGTTTTCTTTTTCTAGTTTTGCAATTTCCACCACAGGCTAAATACCCGTGCCATTTCAAAGTACTATATTGTTTGTTGTCTTCACTCTTCATTCCTATCGTTGTTGTACGTTAATAAGGTTTAATAAAATAAGTTAAGTAAGAGTTCACTTCATTTATTTTCGTTAATTCAAATGAAACCGCTAGAACACTTTTATTAGTATTAATTTTAAATGAACACGCGGTGGAGTGGATCGGAACGGAAAAGGAGCCTCCATCCCATTCTCATTTAACCCCGCTGTAATCAATTGTAATCCGATAAAAGGTCAACGTTTTGTGAGGATTAATCAAATTACCTTCTGTATATTGCAGCGTAACAGCCTATTCAGTGCGTTGATTGAACTGAGCTTTTATTCAGATGCTGATTTATATAAAGTTGTTAGTTTTTTGCAAAGTATAATTTGGGTTCTTTGTAACTTTTTGAAAAGATTTACAAAGGAATAGAACTTATAAGAAGCAAAGATTTCTTAGAGATTAATACATTCCCAATATATAATGCGTTTAATGCTCTTATTGTTTCTGTACTCATATTCAATACTTTATAAAAAACATTCTTATTAACAAGATGTTCATATTTATTTAATTTTATGGGAATTCATTTGTGAGACTAGGACAATGTTCTTCCAGCTGTTCTTGATGGCTCCACTCCTGCAGATTTACTCACTCGATTACGATTTTCACTTTCGTGTCTCTACATTCGTAAATGGTAAAATGTATTCTCAATGAAGGAAGAATTTACTATTTATTAATTATGTACTCAAAATACAAAGTCTGAATATTATTATTATATATATTTGTATATGTTTACTTTAATGATCACAGTATATTAATTGTAACCTATAAAAATATTTGCGGTATTGTCGCACCCACTCCTAATACAAGCTTTTAATTTAAGCTTAGTAGGAGGGGAAAAAGGGAATATACACGTACCTTAAAAGTATCCCTAATATTCTTTAAAAAAAAATGGAATCGAAAAGACGTAAAGATTAATAATTAATTACTAATACACATTTTATTTTCTAGTGATAAAAAATAGCTATAATTGTATATTTATTTTGGCATCTTTATCTTATGTTAGTCTTGAGATAGTAAAGATTGCGGATTCCGGAGATTCCGGGGATTATGTTAAAGAGCAGTGGGACATATAAGCCCGCCCTACAGCCATATCCTCTGCATTCTCAGGTAACCCTGGTACTAGACCGGATAGCGCTAGGAAGAAAAATCTTAACAACTCTGTGGTAACAGCTTCCAAATATAAATATTAAAAATATAAAGTATTTCGAGAAAAGAAGATATACAGCTCTCAAGACCCGAGAACGTTTGCATTCTGGTAATGCAATGAAGCGAAACCGGAGTAATATAGATAATGATGTACACCATATGTTGAGTATAAGCTTCGATGTATATAATTAAATAAGAACGATGATGTTTTTGGCTAGAATTTATTTTTTGGGACAGGGGTTGACCTAATTATAAGTGAATAGTCATACCCATGACAATATACTGTACTAACAAAAGGATGCATTGCCGGCCGTCATACGTACAAAAACATTAGCACCTACGTAAACCTGCGCCATTTTGGAACTTTTGACTAATAAGCCAGCTACATATTAACGTAAAATAAGTTTTAAAGAAGAAGTTCGAACTCTGTTGAAATTCGTTTTAAAAAGGTATGTTTCGGCAAAAAATTAAGAGAAATATAACACTGAAAATGGAGACATAGAGGAATATGACAATGAAAAAACCGCACCTAATATTTTCACCGATGTGGTTCATCGCACATAAGAGACGCATAGAAAGATTCAACACGTGTAACAGATCATTAAATCGCTGTCTCCGGTCGTACGTTTGCATTGTTGTTGTTTAATATTTACATTCGATATCAACATCGCATAAAAACAGAATAGAACGGGTATTTGTGAAGATGTGAGCTCTGTCGCTATTGCGACGAAAATATTGATATAATATTTGGAACACCTGACGCAGATTCGACGTTTCCTAACATCATAAAATATTAACGCGTCTACTCCAAATGAAATCTTAATTTTTTGAATTGTTGCTTAAATAAAATCTTATGATTTTTTTCGAATTTACTAATGTGACTTTTTTACATAAAAATCAAATACATGCTTCTGCCTCGTCATATAAATGAAACTGCATATCGACTGCGATAAAATAATACGCAAGAAATTATGAAACACAATTGTACAAATCACATTTAATTTATTCGCTTAGGTTTCTTTATAAACTCTTGATAGTCATTTTTAGCATATTTTTTCAAATAGAATAATCTGTGTTAATATATTCGCACGCTTATTCGCAAGGCGTATTATGCAGTCGAAGACTGTATTACAGATAAAACTGCTTGAAGTTGTGGCGTTCTAGTTTTGTACTTGATAGTTAACATGCACAAATGTAATTTAAACTCTGTTTTGTAAACTATTTTTAGAAGAGTGGCTAACGAGTTTCATGCTGTTTCTTCTCGTGGCTACTCTTCCGAATCAGTGGTAGCTTTTATAATATTTAACGAATCAAAAGAGCTTGTAAGAGTCTACTTGAATAAAATATAATTTGAATTTGAATGAATCCCTGTTTCCCTTAGTTCCGGCATCACGCGTGAGCGGCTGGACCGATTTCGATAATTGTTTTTTTTTTGTAGTGTTCGTTATTGTCAGGAAAGGGTTCTTATGACAGATAAACCTAAGAAAGGCCTTAACCGTCATATTATAAATTATTATTAATGTAACCTTTGCAATTTAGCGCTTTAGACAATTTAAACTTCTTTAACTTACCAAGTCCCGCCCCGCCTTGGCTCAGCTTTAATCTATACTTCTGTTACTTATTTTACTTATCTATACTAATATATAAAGGGGATACAAATAAAGATAAAATAAAAATAAAATAATTCGGACAGAAGCCAAAGTATGGTCAGAAACATGTCAGGCACTTAAATTTGTCAATTAATGTACAATTAGTTGTTTGGTTTTTTATTGATTCATAAATACTGTTCTCTTTTACTTTATCTTTATGATTCTCATATAATTGTGATGAAACAAGCTTAATGTACAAATAAACATGTTTTAAAGTAAAACTTAGAAAGTAATAATGCTGGCGGATAAGCATTACATAGCCGCGACATACGTTTCGATAAAACGTTGCGAAACAACTGTACAGTTAAATCGTTGCGAAAAAACTGTACACTTTAATCGGCAACTATGTTTCTTACACACGTATCGTTACAACTGCGCAATTTAAACTGTACAGGTTTTTCGCAACGACAAACTTAATTGCTAACGATCAGAGAGCATTAAATATAACATTATCATTTCACAGGGTTCCAAATTGCAAACTTCTGCCGCCATCGGCGCTGTAAAGCTCGACCTACTTCCGAATTCCTCAATTAAATTACTAGAACAGTTCCCTCTAGTGAATCACGAACCTGTCGTGAAGCGAAATCTTTTTTATGTATAGCAAAGCCTAAGAACTACAACACTACCAGAAGAAGAAGAAGAAGAAGAAGAAAAACTTTTATTCGGTATAAAAAACACTGTACAGAAGAAGGCAGATGCATTGCCGGCCTTTGAGGAATGAGTGCAGTCTTTCCTTTAAGGTCCTTAAATTCTATCAAACACACCAGAGCTGGTAACAGATTCCATAGACAAGTTGTGCTTGGAAATAAGTTCCTCAAAATCGTACAGTTATGAACTTTGTTTATTTTATTTATTTATTAATCTGGTCCTATCGAAAAATCCATTTTTTTTAAGCTACAGTAAACTGTATGGCTCTGAATCTTAGCATGTTGTCAATCCACCCACAAAGGATTTCCTGCACTCCATGCCTCGTCAGAGCCCGGCCTATGCTGGTAAATTTGGTTTTGTCGAAGGCGCCTTCAATGTCTTTGAAGACGCCCAGTGTTGATAGTTTGTTTTTTAGAGCTGATTCTATTTTACCTACAACGTTGTGTAGGGCAGACTCCGTAGATTTGCCTGCACAGTAGGCATGCTGGTTTGCGTGTATTGACTTGACAGGTAAGATATTGTCTCTAATGTACCTGTCGCAGAGACTTTCCAGTGTTTTGAGAAGGAAAGAGCTTAGACTGATTGGTCTAAATGACTTTGGTGTGGTGTAGTCATTGAGACCCGGTTTCGGCAAGAAGATGACCTTAACTTTCCTCCAGTTCTTTGGTATGTACCTGTGAGCTAAACAGGCCCTGAATATATCCGACAGCAGTGGTACAATTTGGATGGCTTTTAATAATGTTAGTTTTTACTCTATTTTATCTGTCAGTGTAACTGGTTCACACCGTACTGATGTGATGTAAAAAATAATAAATAAATAAATAAATAAATAAAATCGGCCTAAGCGTTTGGCGGTATCACGTAAAAGCATCGTCCATAAATCGACTTTACAGACTAATAGTGTTATTTTTTTGTCATTACGCAAAGAACATCTTCCAAATTCCGACTGACTCTATTTAGTTAAGTAATTCCCGCCTCTATGGATATACCCAGCGGATGTTTGCAATATTGGCCCAAATATAAGCTTTTAGTGCTTAAAAATACTGTACATTAGAAATATAAGCACTAGCTGATTACCGCGACTTTGTCCGCACCTTCTTAATCTGGCTCTACTCTTGACAAATTTCATCATTGTACGTTCCGCGGTTTTCAAGATTTCATGTTAGGTGACCTTTCGCCTTTATACAGAGATATATTACGAATCGCTCTTCACAGCGATGACACCGCCTTTTGTACATCGTTTCTTGCATGTACCTTATTATCTGATAATTTCTTTTGTGGTGTCCAATAAACGTATAAATAAAACAAATAAATAAATATTTTCCGTGTATTTCCTAGTATTCTTAAAATATAATGAGCCGCTTTTTTGTGAATTTTGTAATGCATAAATGTTCAACACACTCGCCGTATTAATGCAGAGGTGGATGGTACCTCGAGCTTCCTCAATTCCGACTTAATTGAAACCGCTTCGAAGTACTTTTAATTTATTTACGTTTCCTTTGATACCGACGCGCGCCGGCACGTACCCATGCAATTTAATAAATAAATAATCAATTATCCCCATTCGTTTTTAATTCCCTACGCCTTGGCACGTTATCTGTGCGTGTAAATAAAATTTAAGTGTCCGTTTGTTACGTCTAAATTAAATTCTTTTACTAAATCTTATATCTTACTTATATATATATATAAAGTTGAAGAGTTTGTTTGTTTGCTTGAAAGCGCGCTCAGGAACTGCTGGCCCGCTTTAAAAAATTCTTTCAGTGTTAGATAGCCCATCTATAGTCTATATATCATCACGCTAAAATTGAATCTTTTTTCTCTCAGAAACACGAACAGGTATAAAGTTTAAGTTAATACCAAATACTGAAGTCTGTTATCCCTTGAAGCTGTGAAAATATCAACTCAGTACGAAAATATCAAAAGATATGACCATTTATGTCGCATTTCCTATAACAGTACATTTGAAAAGGTTCAATCAAAACCTATTGGGTACTTCCCGATGTCCTGGAACTATGAAATTTGGCAAGATGCCTATATATTGTAATACAATTATAGGAAAAAACCCGAAAACTATAATTTTTTTTTTTTTTTTTTGCATTTTTGCATCAATGTTTGTTTGTCAATCTGTCTGTTTGTACGTCACCTAGTCTATGATTCCTACAGATTGAACATTGTCGTAAAAGAGACGTTAGCACTTAGCTCGCTGACTAGCAGTGAATTAAATGAGTTTTCCTTCGATAAACACTTGAATACAGTCCTTCTCGTTGGCCTAGAATTATGAAATTTAGCAAGAAGATATTAGAACTTGTAGCATAAATATAAGAAAAAGTCCAAAAACTGACAATTCGTTGTTGCATCAGTGTCTTTTTTTCTATCTGTCAATTTATCCGTCAAGAAGACCCTTTTTCAAACGAATGTGTAAAAATATAAAGTCTAAATTAATACCAAATTTTGAGAGTTACGCTCCTTTGAAGCTGTGCGAGCACCCTTTAAATATACGCAATCGAAAGATATTATACGCACTCAAAACCTATATGGCACTTTCCGTTGCCCAAGAACCATAAAATTTGGCAAGAAACAATGTCTTATAGCATAATGAAGGGCATAGTTAAAGGAAAAATTCAATATGCGTAAATTTGTAGTAACATCACAAAAATAATTACGAAGACTGTCACATTCAAGGAAATCCCATGAGTACTAATCTTATTCGTAGAAGTATTTTCGGACAGTACGGAACCCTCAGTGCGCGAGTTCGACTCTCACTTGCCCGGTTTTTATTCAGCGATATATTCACCGGTATGCCGTTGATCCAGTGCAATGGTAGATGCAAATAACGAGCAGTAACCCCTATATAACTGGCAGCAGTTCATCATTTCAGATCATATAGCACAAGTTTATACCACATGACTTATTTTGTCAAATACATTTTCAATTTTCATACTCGTAATACTGTAAAAAGCATAAAATACGCTTTAAGAGTAGCGCTTGGGATCTTAAATGACGGGCAAACTTGATGCATCAATTTTTTAAATTCACAACCTTTTACAATATCAAACGGTCACGGCCGAGTGCCGGTGGCCTTTGGGAAGCTGTTAAAAGTTTAAAGTACCAACTAAAGCGAGGCGTGGGCGCACTAAAATTGGCACTTGAGGAACTCTCTGCGTTGCTAGCGCAGTTAAAAGGCTGTCTCAACTCAAGACCATTATGCCCACTAAACGAAGAACCAAAATTAGATTTTCTTACACCAACTCACTTTCTTTCGGGTGAACCAACTTTAACCATTGTGGAGACGGAATAAGATTTATGCACACGATGGCTGCTTACTCAGAATAGTACCAATACGTCGGGAAAAGATGGCGAACAGAGTATTTGACTCAAATAAACTCTCGTTCCAAGTGGCAACATATTCAAAGACATTGGATATATGACCTTAGTACATTAACATCTTCAATTTCAACAGCAAGATATTTTTCGAACGTCTCTTTCAAATGACGGTATTTCAAATCTTCAGCGGGAGTACCCGGATCTGTTTCAAACTTGTCGGCCCTCAGTAATCGCGTTATAGTAGCCATTTTATATTACTGTGTTTTTAATAATGAAATAAATTGACAAATTAAATATACACAATGTAGTGTCTGTGGTTATCTGTGGTAGTTGTGATTATCTAAGCTAAATATAGTGACGTTATCTCAAGCACACGGCTATGAACTGAGTCGTATCCAAGTAACTATAGAGAGTGGATCTCAGCTTGTGTACTGGTGTGTTAGCGAGCCGACGATAGAAGCTATGCGTGGTTCAGGGACTACGCTATACACAACAAAACACATCAAAAGTGGAAACACAAAGTATATTGGTTTTATTTCATTAAAATTTACAGTGAGAATGACAACGTGACAAAGTTGAAATATAACATAACTATGAAAGATGCAAAGAGGTTTGAAATAACACAACATTATATCGCTTGTTTTCAGCGATGAAACCTCTGTTATACCTATAGTTTTAACATCATGTCCTCCGAGAGCTGTTATTGTTCTTGTGTTTTCTTTTAATATTTGCAGAAACATTGAATGAGGTAATACATTAAGGTCTGTCCCTGAGTCAATTTTTAATTGTACTTCTACCAATGTTTTATGGTACCAGACTTTTACCGCATCCTTTTCATACGCTACATTAAGTTAGTGTGTCCAGTACTTGTTATGAATGTTCTACAGATTTCGTTTCATTTCTTTGGCTTATTTTTACATTTGTATCTAAAATGATTGAGACATCCACACAGGGTACAAGTTTTACCGTAAGCTGGACACTCGTTCAGTCCATGGTATCTTCCACAATTATTACAATTAAATTTATAATAGCCCCTTTTTATTTTTTACTTATAACATCCACACACACTCTCATCACTTCAACTAGATCTACATTAAGTCTTACTTAATGTTAACTCCGATTGTCTTAATAACCGTTATTGTAGCGTACTATCTCAAAGGCCTAAAATTAATACATCTCTCACTAAAAACTCCTGCTGTTCACCAAATTCAGACTTAGCTGCTAACAGCTTTAAACCCGCAGCTGTACCGGTTTTATACCTATCATTCTATTCGTGAATCGAATGCGTCCTCGCTTCACGAATGAAACGGGGCACTTGTCGTAGTCAGGTTTCTTCTTGAGAGACAGCGCCGCCTCTATGGCAAGGGTGCCTGCTCTTTCAGTTCCCACCATGCCCGCGTGCGCTTTTAACCAGAACAAGGATAGTTCCTTATTTTAGTTGCATATCATCATGTCGCGCCTGATTTCCATTACCAGGGGATGGAGGGAGTTTTTTCTCGCAATAGCCTCCAGCGATATAGTGGAAAGGATGGACCCGCAAAGGTGGGCCAATGTCGCGACAGTATGGGCTTCCACCAGTGGCCACAGACGACCAGATAGGCCAAGGAAGAGGTGGCGAGGCGACTTGGACGCCTTTGCGGGAATGAAATGGATTTAGATGGATCAGGAAAGGAAGGTGTGGTCGGAAAAGGTGGGAGGCATTTGCCCAGCGGTGCAGATCTCGAATCGGAGAAGATGCCGATGTCGTTTACCAAACTTCAGATTGCGTACTCTGTCGCCTTGAGTATGGCCAACAGCTCAGCCTGGTAGACGGTGCAATAGGAATCCAGTTTAAGCTTGAGGGATTTGATTTCAGCACCGCTAATGGAGGGCGATTCATTTAGATTGGTTCATAACAAGGTGTGCCACTTTTATGTCGATTGCTTGATGGTGGAAAATGACGGTGTTGATTATAAAACATGATGTAAGTTGAGAAATAATTAAAGAAATAATAAAAATCAAAATCTATTGTTATCGCCACGGGTTTTTCGAGTGACAACACTTCAGAAACTATCATTCGGTTGGCAGTACGTGTGCACTGGTCACGTGACTTTTCCCACCCGTGACATTGCGCACCTCTGTAGGCCGAACAACTTAGGACACACTTGATAATCAGCAGCCGACGGAAGAAGTCAAAGTGGAGGGACTACTGCGAATTTATATGATCATTTTATCGTTAATTATTTGGCACCGATATCTGTATATGTTGTGTAATTGCTCTCTAGGATATGTTTAAATAAATAGATTGTGTTAACCATGTTTTTATTTCATCAGAAGTGGTCGAGACTTGCTCACAATGCCACGAAAACAGAACAAAAAAACCAAAAAAAGACGAGTATTGCCAACAGTGAGTCAGAATACGTTATTAGCATCAGTGATTTCCGAATTTGACCCATTAATTGAAAATGTTGATATGTGGATTAATGTAGTTGAAGCCAACGAGATTTCATTTGGGTGGTCAGATAAAATGATAAAGTAACAAGCCCTTCAAAAATTACCTAATACTGCTAAAACGTAGTTACGATTCCTAACAAAAAAATGAGACTAAATGGACCACGTGGCGGTGGACACAGTGGCGTCATACAATGTCAGATACCTTTCAAATAAAACGCGATATATATACTTTATTAAAAGAATTAAACGATACGAAACCGTCACCTAATCAGTCACTATACGAATTTTATTTTCAACAAAAAGGGAAAATAGACAGGTTACAATTACATTTTAAAGAACAATATATAATATCGATTATAGTAGGAGCTATTGGTGATATACGTATTAAAACTGTTGTAAATAATAAAATATTGACAGGTACTCTCACTATCGCCATCTTGTGGCAACCCCGCCATCTTGTGTGTAGTCGCTACCACATTAGAAAAAAATATTTGTCATATGAAGGCAAATTAAAAAAGTTAAATATGGAAAGTCTTGAATTGAGACGGAATTACTTTATTAATCCACACAACTGTTGATAGTCCTTCAATTCTAAAAGCCATCAATATAAATACTAACTTTAGATTTAGAAAATCCAAAACTTTTGCCTTGAGTTGTACCACCAACAATATTTCTTATCATAATCCACGTCTTCGCATGTGCCGTGCATTTATTAAAATCGTTAACAACACAGAGAGTATTGACATTTTCGACCGTAATTTGGATCAATACAAAAAGAAAATACATACCTTAATATTTTGTTAATTACACTTTCTTAATTAGTACAAAAAATTGTATGTTATATATAAGGAGTTATAAATTTGTTTTTGCTCAATATGTGTACACATGGAGTTGGGCTTTAACTAAGAATTATGTATTTTTTAAATAACTCAATATGTACTTGTTTATAGTTGTAGCCTGTTTTGTGTACCATTAGTAAATAAAGAAATAAAACTATGTATTAATGTAGTGGCTCTTTGTTAGAAATAAAAACGTTCTATTGTCGACTGATCCCGCACGAGCAAGTCGTTTTACAGGTTATGGGCCCAGGTCCATATATCAGTTAGTGAGTGCGTTTATTGTTAGAATAATCAGTGAGCACGATTAACAGTAGACTAATCGATTTTTATCAGACTTGTGTGTAAACAGTTAAAATCAATAACGTGGTGCGTAGCTATCATGGCGGCCAGTACAAACTATCTAATAAGCGTGCCAAAGTTGAAAGGGCGTTAGAAATTTAGTGAATGGGGTTTCGTTGCGGAGAATTTCCTGGTCAAAACCTAAAAATCAAAACCTATTCTTTCAAATTACACATGGTTTCAGGTTTTATACACGGATACAATGGAATTCAAGCCGCCGAGTGAATTCTTGCCATCGGGGGACTTGATTGAAAATTGACTTTATAAAAAAATTAGAAATCTTCATTGTCGCTAATGAATTTGAAAATAAGCCGGATTAAGATAACATTGCGATGCTCTTAAATTGTATTGGGCCTGAAGCAATAAAAATTTACAATACCTTTGGGGATATCATTTCATATTCAGTCAGGTACAGTCCTTATGTAAAATAATGCAAATAGAACATGTAATATGTTACAAATCAATACGTCACCTTAATATGTAGTGATTGCACATACATTATTATGATATCTTGAATTATTGATAATGATAAAGAGCAGCATTTTAAATAACTAAATAGTCTTATTTGTTTATTTAAACGATTATAACATTTATTTAATATGGCAACATTTAATTTACATAATTTTATTTTGCATCAACATCATGACGTCACTTCCAATTTCTGTTATAAAACTATTTATCATTTGAATAATTTGTAGAATTTTTGTGTTAATATTTAATGATTTTATAAGTAAACATTTATTTTATTAAGTTTAATGAAATGTACCGGAAACTAATATAAAAATTGTTACAATGATTGTTGAAACTTGATTGGGCGGGAAGTAATTATATAAAAGACTGTCGGCGCGTTGATAAGGCGCATTCTGTAAAAAGTAATCGTACGGGGAAACCCTGCTCCTCAATAAACTTATACTGTTGTATAAAAGTTTTATTTTATAAATATACACTTCTGAGACTCCTCTACAAATATCTCCAGGTACACCGCGTACCAATTGTCAGGTAGAACGATATGTTGCTACAATCATAGATATGTTAACAACCACAATCCATAATTTCTTAGAATGTCCGGACTTACTTTGGAAAGTACAACAAACGTTAAACACAACTATTCAAAAGTTCACATGCTCTTCCCCTCTAAGACTAGGTAAAGAATGTAATTTGCCCTCTGTACAAGCTTGACTTTCGGATGTCCTAGATAATAAGTTTTTACAACCAATTATAAATACTCAGGCCGACCGTGAGTTAGCAAAAAAACGTCTTAAAGGCGTTGCTATCAAACAAAACAAACGATTTGACACCACTACTTGAGGTAATAATAAAATTTTCAAAATAAATGATGTGGTCTACGTCAGTCAAGACCACAGGCGCATTAAGGTCAAAATACAAAGGCGCATACCAAATTATGGAATTACTACCGAATGATAGATTTTTATTAAAATGTCCTAATGTTAATGTTCCAATCTAAACGCGATGTAATGTTTGCTAGAATGCAAAGTATTTACGATAATGCTCTTTCAGCACAAACGGAAACTAGTAAACTTTCGTTATTGTTACCTCAGGCCGCAAGCGTCGATACTTTGCGCAAAGAATTCGAGCACAATTTAGACGCTTATAATATAGCTTATATTAAATTGAAATCGAAAAGTCCTATGAATCATCAGTTGTGAACTACATTCGAGGAAATGTTTTGCTTCGTTAACAACAAAATTAGCAAAAATTAATAAAGATTCGGAAAAAATATCTCAACCCAATCCGCAAGCTAATAATGCAAAGCGGCATCTTCCGCCGATCGATCTAATTGTATTCGATGGTAAAGTTTGCAAGTGGCCGCTATTCTATCAACAGATTAAAAGCATGATTCACGACAATAATAATTTAACGAATAGTGAAAAGGTTTTGTATTGAGTTGGTAAACTTATTGTTAAAGCTTCATCTATTTGTATCGGCTTACCTCCGACCGTCGAAAATTACCCGATTATTCGGGAGGGCTTTGGTCAGGAAATACGACGATACGTGTTCGCTTGCTTGCGCATATTTTAATCAGCTGTTCAATTTTAAACCGTTCACCTCTAACTACGTTCACGCACTTGATAATTTCATAAATACATTCGATTCGTCAGTAGACGCGCTGAAACACTTCAATATAGGTGATTTAATAGATTTTATATTTTTTCACCTCGCAATTCAAAAACTAGAATCAGACACGATAAAAAATGTTCGAAATTATGAATCGAATATATGATATCGAGTATAAAAATGACAAAATTCATAGAATGCTAATATTTGACCTAAGTTCGTGGTTGCAAAGCAGTATATAAATACATATTTACGTAAATTAGCAAAAACTGATTTGAAAAATGATATTTTTAATCTGATGAACAACCCTGCAACCGAGAGATTTCAACACAATTTTGTTTATTTTTTTCGACAAAAGCTTGAAAAAATAGAAGACGATCCTCAATTCTTTAATAATATTCCGTGGACTGATCTATCGGCGCTTAAAGACGGATACTTCAACATCTATATAATCTGCACAGTTGGCAAATCCTCTTTCTTACATAAGATCGGTTTTAAGCGGCAGTAACGCTGTCTCGTCAAGTCATGGTATTGTTGTCGCTTTTCGTTCGATTCGTGACAGTTCCCGGTGGCCTGAACCCCTTTTTAAACGGCAACGCATCTTAAAGCCTTCTGGTGGTGCAGGTGTCCATGGGCGTCGGTGGTCACTTACCGCCTGCTCGTTTGCCCTAGTTTGTATTGTAAATGTTTTATTAGCTTCAAAATTACGACGCGTTGTGACCTGTTCAAAGTGGTGACCTTTATTTATACCTAATAAAAAAATAAATTTCAATCTTTCCGATGTTGCTGTTAACTCATATGAGATTTTTCTAAGAGACGCTTAACGCCAATGGCAGCCTGCATAGTTTATAATAATTAGGAAAGCTGCCTAAGTTTTTTTTGGACTCTACACCAACAAAAAAAAAGGCATGCACATTAGATTTTTTAAAATATTATTTATAGAGGAAATTCTGTAAGCTGTCTAAGCTGTGATGATATTGTGCGAAATTGGCATGATATCCTCAAATCTGCGCAGTATTAAGAGGACGTGATATCAGACAAAACCGCCGGCTTAGGGCTCAGACGCAGATAAAGTATTAAGACTTATTTTCAATGCCGCTATCTTTCCATTCCTAATCCGTATATTTAACCAATTACCAATTTATTATTGTAGTGAGAGACGCATGAGAAGTAACAACTTCAATCCGCGACATTGTCCGCGTTGTTTTCCTACTTTTATACAAAATTCAACCGCTATTTCACCTCATGAAGTGATATGAATGTGAGTAGCATATGTCCTTCTTCAAGATTCAATTTATCTCTATAAATTCATCAAAACTGGTTCAGCGGCTTCAGCGTAAAAACGTAACAGACGGATATACTATCCCATTTATAATATTAAACAGGGATAATGTATTTTTTATGTAATTTTTACATAACAAGTTGTAAAAGGGCAGGCGGTCTCTTGACTCACTGAAGGCTCGGAGATGCATTGCTAGCGCTTGAGAGCCGAACAAACATACAAACCGAACTAAAAGCAATAACAATACTATTACTTAACGTGACGTTTGACCATTGCACCACTTCACGCCGATCTTGCGTAAGAAAGAGGTATTGCTACTCAGAAGAGCCGGTCCAATTCGGCTTCAAGCATGGCGCTACCTCTAATTAAAAATCCTCCTGTTTCCTGATTCATAAGTCCTTGGTTCCAGCTTCGGTTCCTTGCTCTGCATATATCTAGAATCCGGCATTTGAGTCGTGAATCTACGGGTTGTTATGAAATCATTCACTATTTCAATTACAAGTTTTACTTCACACGAATTACAGACTACAGTAAGTTAATTTGATATATCTGTCGGTGTGTTCGACCCCTCATCTACCAATAAACTGTTACACAACTCAAATCTATGAAAAAGGGATGAATGAAATCATTTGTTTGCCTGGAAACTGTAACGGATCTGCTGCGTACCACAAGTCATAAGAGAGTGGCGCAGTAACTTTAATATATAAACTAAATATTTTTAGGATGAATAATTTATCACCATAACATAATGCAATTTTTTTGTGGTAAAACATTTCTAAGCACGCTTGATTTGGAGAGCATCCTGGTGATTGCGTGTTGAGAGCGCAACGGAAAGTGTGATCAGGCGAGGCGAATAGAAGCTGAGAGGGAGATATAAGATAGTAAAGATGGAAAGAGAAAAAGTTACGTTTCGTATATTACTGTAGGGGCAAGAGAGAGATGTGCGAGCCCACATATTCTTTTTATTTTCCTCTCATAGACAGTGCTATAGAGCCAGATATATATAAATGAGATTACAAAATATCAAAGCAAACTCGCAAACGAACTAATGAGTGAGATATATACATAGTTCATGTGCGAGTTTGCTTTGATTATTTCGTAATTTCATTTTCTTGAGCAGTTTTATGCATTAATATTTTGTCATATATAAAGTTATTTATATATATTAAATATAAGAATAGAAGTTTGACTTCAGTCGTGTGTTCTAAATCACACTGTTGTTATGTCACACGAAATGAGCAGACTCATTTTTAAAATGCCGGCAATATATCTGCGAGCCTTTTTGCTAGTGATTTTGGTTATAGGTCAGTTACTTAAGGTGGCGGTATTTTTTTTATCTCTAATTAACGGACGGAGGGATTAGTTAAAAAATCGTAAAATTCGTGTTACGTAATCTATGGATAACATAGCACAATTCTCGTGACTTGCACCATTCCCTGAGCCGGGCTGATAACCAACCCACGCCGAACTATTCTTCCATTCGTTAGCTGACATTGTCCTCCGATATACAATGAATAGTCAGGCATTTCATTTTCCTGGTATCACTAATTTCCTTTTATGAAACACGTATAGACAACAATCATTCCGTGTATTATTACGTCCATTGTTAAATGTTTCATAGCCAAAATGTGTGGACAACCACAAGGCTTGCTGCTGGACCGTCACGTCTACGTTAAAACTTTTTTGTTAATTTCATGCAGTTTTATAACAAAACATTTTTTTATATTACGTTAATATAATGGTTTTACTACTATAGCCATTCCAACGCTTTAATTTTAATCGGTTGATGAGTTAGTAGAGACTGGTTCTTTAATGTTTAATTTTTACAGTTTCTCAAGCCAACTTTTTTTGACAAATTGTCGAAACCTACAAGTAGGTATATATTATATCATAGTATATAATAAATTATATATTAATTTAAGTTATTATGGTATTACTGCAGTCTGTTGGTACCCAAAATAAATAAATATAAATCTCCAAAATAGTCCGAAAAACTGTTCCTGATAATAGACAAGCTTTAAAAGTAACACGATTTTATGAAAAAAAAATACATTATGTTTTTACTTTTAAAGATAATACCAGAAATAATCATGTGGAATTTGAATTTGAATGAGTGCTGCAACGTCAGATTTTCCAAACTATTTAATTAATTGTTTTTTTCCATATTTTTTTAGCTTTGTTAACTTAAAAGCGTCCGTACTTTTGGGAATCGCTGAAAAGTGTAGTTTAAATATTCTACACAGTATTTTATACTGAAACGATGTGCGAACTTGGGAACTTTTTTAAAGAACAAACTTCGTAGAGTTCCCAGTCAGAAATTTTTGTGATAAATGACCAAAAACGAGCCAAAAATTGTTTGTAATTCTTAAAATAAATCTCTTTTCACTTCATTAAAGATGAAAGTTTTTAATAGAAAAATTATTTTATCCATATTCGTTTTATAGAAGTTATTTTTAGTACCTGCTATTACAAAACTGAAGCTCTGTAACCTTTATATATATTTTATTAAATACAGGATATACAAGAGGTATGCTTTATATTTCCGTGTTATGAGTTTTTTAATCTGGAATAGCCTAGCAGCCAGCAGAGTCGCATATTGATCCAGGTGACTAAGGGTTCAGTCCGCTTTACAGCGATTGAGGCTCTCAGAGTAATTCCTGTATGACAATGATGGCAGCTAAGAAATTTTTGATTTTGTATGTGTAACAGTTTTACTACCTGTCAAAGACTTCCACAAAGTAACGCCTGATTATTTTTGTTACGCAATTATTTAAAAATGTAGTGTTTCTAATATGCAAACATTGTTGATGCAGTTCGTATTTTATATGTAACGCTATTTCCCTTATACATATCTGCGAGACACCTGGACCGACCATCGTTTGAATGCTATTATACTTCGTGCTTAGTCCTCTAGATTAGTAACATATATGTATATAACTATGTAGTCTCACTTGTCCAGCCTCATCACTCGCACTAGGTTAAGAGAGTTAAACTCAAAACTCCCTTAAAAAGATGTTATTTACAATACTGGCCACACTACGACGTCTCTGTGTACCTCATTCCCGATCTCATGTGAGAAAGAGGTACTGGTACCCGGACGCGCCGGCCAAATTCGGCTACAAGCATGGCGCTACCTCTAATTAAAAAAAGTATTCATTTGTTTTCTGTTCATTAAATCACTAGCTACCAGCCCCGGCTTCGCACGAGTGCGAGTATTTACGTCATCCAAGTTTTCATACGGATCCCTAAGTTACGAAAATATTCTATCGCCTATGTTCATCAGGGATGACGTAGGAATCTAAAGGTAAATGTTTTCAAATTGGTCCAGTAGTTTCAGAGCCTATTTAATATAAACAAGCAATCAAGTTTTTCCTCTTTATTATATTAGCATATATATGCTAATATTTGACTCAAAACAAAATCGTAGCTCTGTCAGCAACAGCATAACGTCCGCATCAGCAGCACCAACAGCATCAGCAATATAACAGCATCATAAGAACCACAACAACAGCATTTGCTGATTAGCATTATGCATTATAAGTATTGTGTTACAGTTTCAAACGGAACACGATCCAGTATACTGACATCCCCATTCATTTTTCCATCGTCGTCATTTTACAAACTCACGGTTTGTGTTCACCCACGATTTTTTAATAATAAAGTAACTGTTTAATGTATGTTTTTTGACTGATCACGTGATGAAAGGACTGAGAGCACTGAAGCTCGAAAGCACCAGTGCTCACAGAGCAAAAATGGCGACCATTTATGACGTCATATATTTGCAAAGGGTTTTGCGGCAGTATACTGTCAGTGTTTCTAATCGGGACTATTTCATATGAACTGGTAGGTTTCCTAGTGTTCTTAATTTTAATTTATTTTCTTTAGCTTTTTCCTTGATTTGTATTCAGTTTCGGTTATACGGTCGTTCAAAATTGTGTTCTAATTATTCTTCTCTCTTTTCCTTCTTTATTCCTCCCATCATTCCAATTCTACATAGGCAGTATATAACGGAACGATTTTATCACCAGTGTGCTTTGAGATCTACACGTACACCTCTACAGCCTTATGAGGTCGTTATATGCATCATATCTTTATTTATTTAACCAGCGGACTCGGCAGACGTTGTTCTGCCCGAACGTTGGGTTACTTAAAATTTAGTCCCCGTCCCCGTTCCTGTTCCCGTAATATAATATAGTAGTTCCCGTTCAATAATTTAATATGGTGGTTAAGTATTCTTAAATAATCTTTTAAATTTTCCTTTCTTTCAAATCTTCTCTGTAATAGGAGAGTAAAACAAAACGAACAGAATTTAAAACGGTCCAGCGGTTTTTGGAGTTTTAGCGAGACTAACCAAGAAAGATTAATTTATGTATATATATGTATGTATAATAAGATTGGTTTGTGCGTACCTTTACCATTCTAATTTTCCAAAGCGGCTGAACCGATTTGGATTAAATTTTGTGTGTAAATACCAAGGAGTTTGTGGATGATTTGCAGAGGAACCGGCAGGTGCTGTTGGTACATTTTACTATAAGATAGTGTCAAAGAGTAGTCCATGATAACCATCTAAAAATTGTGAGAAAATATTGTGGTAAAAAATGTATTTTGTTAATTAAATTAAATTAAAACATTTAATGTGATTAAGTTCTTAAATATGGTTGTACTAAGAATGAAAACCTTAAATATAGCTTTAAATAAACATATGGTATGGCCGAATTTCGACTAGCCGGCGATCTCTAGTCAGTACATATAATTATATATATCACTAAATACAAATGTATTTATTTGAATTAGTCCTTGGACGTTTTAGAGACTTGGAGCCGATAGATGGCGCCATGATCAAAATTCAGGAATTTTATTTCATTTGTGCATTTTTGTCGGGGCTTACACCAGGCAGCTGACGGATTTACTCTAGCAATCATTGAAGCTTTCCACGGAGCTTCAGTCTTCATCCAACTTCAATTCGACGGTTGTCATATAATCATGCTTTTATTTTATTTCATAGCCGCAAATAAAAATGAGTCGCTTTAACGTATGCACGTCATAACTTCCGAACGACTGCACCAAATTGGATAATTTCTTTTTTGTTGCGTTCGTTATTGCTTGGACAAGGTTTGTATAATAAAAAAGGATTGACAAAGTGAAAGCGAAAAGGAAATGGAACGGAAACGGAACGGGAAATAATGTTATAGGATAACAGAATTTAGTAAATAGTTAGTAACCCAACGTGCGGGCAGGACAACGTCTGCTGGGTCCTCTAGTTAGTTATAATATTACAATGGTTTAACATCATGTAATAGTACTATTACGAAACAAAAATATCAAAAGTGTTTCGGTTAACGTTAAAATATAATACAATAAATTAATAATGAGTCTTAAATCATGTTACATCGCCTAAGATTCAGTAACGATATCAAGGTCTTACGTCGGAGTTTAATGCTGTAAGGTGCTATTAAATATTTAGAATGTCGCAAAAGGTTACGCTTTCATGTGAGAAAGAGGTACTGGTACCCGGACGCGCCGGACCAATTCGGTTACAAGCATGGCGCTACCTCTAATTAAAAACCTAATTTTACGCGGACGAAGTCGCGGGCACAGCTAGTATGTTACATAACTGAAGATCTCCTTCACCGTCTACAATCAAACTAGCCTAATTTTTATTTAGTATCTAGAATTTTTAGACAAAAATTGATACTCCCCGGTAGCAATGTATTCAATTGCCAATGCAGCTTTTAATTGTTTTAACTTTCAATAATGTTATTGCTCATTGATTGTCCAATACTTTAGTCGCCATTTGTAAAAGAAACTTAACAATACTCCCGCATGGCTTGACCGATTCCGATTAAATTGTATACGATCAGTGTGTCAGTTGGGGTCGGTAACAAGCGGGAAAATTCGTGTCCTAATCAGTGGTTGGCATTCGAGTCGATCGTTAGGTTAAGTAGCTCGTGCTGCGACCGGGTGATAGACGG
>JANCMC010022294.1:2172-168957 GCA_024363005.1 Charaxes varanes
TTGACTTATCATCCGCGCGTCCTACAAGCGACCTTCGCTCCCGGCAGGTCGCCGCGCTGACCGCCGACCGTTCATTAGCATACGGACAAAGCGCTGAATAAACACTGCTTGACGTGCGACACTCGGAGACGCTTAAAATGTTTTAATATCCTACATAAATACAAGGGGATGATAGGCTTTAGTCTTATCAATAATAAACAACCTTTATAAACTTCGTTATCTTTAGAGTAAATTCAACATTTATTACTGTTTTATACCTTTATCTTATCACATTCATATACTCTTCTGTTATTGAAGAAATTCTAAACGATTTTTTTAAAGAATTATAAACCGGGCAAGTAAGTGCGTGTCAGACTCGCGCATAAGGATTCTGTATCGCCAGGCAATACTTTTCCAGTTTATTATCAGATTTACACTTTTCATAAGATTTCTTTTCCTTTCACTGCAATTTTCTTTTTCTATAATTTTATGTTTTTGTAATTTTTCCACTTTTTGCACCTCAAGATCTATCGTAAATTTCATGATTTTAGGTCAACGGGAGGTGCTCTATAGGTTTGGTTCACTTTGCTAATGTATGGGAAATGTGAGTCACGCTTAACGCTTACGCTCACACTTAAAGTGTAGTTTTTTTCTCATCTTCAAAGGACCGCAGACACAGTATTAGTAATAATTTTAACTTTATAACTGTACGCGTTGCTGAGAAAAAGTTCTTGACAGACAGGCGGGTAACGAAGTGATTGTATGATTATATGAACAAACAACAAAATTATGTTGAACAAAGAAAGTAAATCAAATATTAGATTTACTTTCTTTGTTTTTTATTCGTTAACGTTCTTTTGCCATATTGATGTTTCCTAAATCGACTTATTAGATATTCAATCGTCGCTTTCCTACTTCCTAGAGATATTTTGATATCGTTACTCTTATTCCATTGTGAACGCTAAAATAAATGACTCTGCGACGAAAATAGCAAACTAAGTCTAAACCAACAAAAAGTTTATCAAATAAATTGCAAAAAACAATTTGTTTTTTTCGCAAGCAACATTTTAGCGGCCCCATTCTAAATCGGCCGCCTTTATCATGCAAAACGTTTCGACTTTTGGTCCATTCCTGATTTCTCGAACAAAGATAATATTATGGTTACTAAGACTCTGAAGATGTGAGGTGCATCTTCATGAATAAAATAAATATAATTCATTTAGAAACCAAGTATTGCTGCTATAAATTTATGTATAGGTATAAAAACGCTAAAATATGGATAAGTTTTCCCATCTACTGATCAATGAGGAAGGAAAAGCATGTAGCAGATATCGGCATCATGATCAGTTTAAGAGCAAGGTCTAAGAGTAAAGAGTTATTCTTCCTTCTTCCTCCCTTCTATCCTGCCTTATATCTGTTCCTCCTTTCATTCCTCCCCTTTCTTCTGATAGCTTTTTTGCATTGAATAAGCTCTGAAACTATAAGATCGATTTGAAAAATTCGTTCACCATTAGAATCCTTAGTTATCATTGATGAATATATGTGTATAGCATATAATAGCCTGCCTCGATAAATGGACCATCTAACACTGAAGGAATTTTTCAAATTGGACCTGCAGTTCCTGAGATTAGCGCGTTCAAGCAAACAAACAAACTATTCAGCTTTATGTATATGTTTAAGATATAAGATTCTATAAAAAAAATTGACCTGATCTGCTCATTTCTCAAGGGCTGAAGGCCCTTTTCGAGGCTTTGAGCAGAGCATAATTTGACAGATGTTAAAGAGACTTTCTCAATATGACACTACGAAAATCGCCATATGAAATCGATTTAATCCGAGAAAAGTAGGAGATAGTGGGGGAGTGGGGCATTTCTCGCCAAACGTGCAGGGAAAAATAAATGAGGGTCTTGGATTTTGTTTATATTTTCGTCATTAGTAATCGTAATTATACGTAGTTACACGCAATATTTTTCCTGACACGCTTTATTATCTAGATAGTAATTGATTAGGTATAACTTTTGCATATTTTGACCAAAATATAAACAAAATCCAAGACCTCACTTAATTCTGCTTGTCCGTTTGGCGTGAAATGCCCCCGTATATCAAAGGAGGCATTAGATAATAATTCCTACCCACCTACCCACACTTAGCAATATGTATCGCTAATTGCTAAGTTACACACATACACAAGTAACCAAACACATTCAAAACATTAATTGTTTTAATACAGTGATTGTATCGAACAGGAAAATTTTGTTTTTCAAAACAAAAATGGTTGCATTGTGTTATTGGTGCGATTTGCAAATCTTGTGGTATTACTTATGACAAATTCAACTCAATTCAAAATTCATTTATTTACCTAGGTTTTTTGCTAACACTTGTGGAATTCTGAAATTATTTTGACGCATTTGCTGACTTATAATCACAGAATAATTAAATAATGTAAGCGTAACTTAAATTATAAGCATACCTCAAAATTGAAATATGCTGATAAATTAAAACATTCCTATTAGCACCGTTAAATCATTATCACTCTAGGTAATATAAATTCAAAATTAAAAAAAACGATAATCCACTCGGGTATGTTCGTTGAATTCAGTAAATCCCCTACGCTAGTAATCCCCCCCCCCCCACCTTTTTTGCCCGACTTTTTTATCTTTTAATTAAACCTTAATAAACACTGCAGCGATATGAAATTGTTTTTGGCATATACCGAATTGTTTTTGGCTAATCAGCTAGATATACTTTGAGCAATGAAACTTCTACATTACATCAAAAATGTGACTTCAATGATTGTTTAAAGTCGGAGCAGATTTTTTTAAACTCTTTAAACATAGTTTAGGAGAATCAGAGCTTAGAACATAGAGTTTATAGATTTAATACGAACCTGTGGCTTAAGTAATTACCACTTATTGTATCGAAATAGGGTGATTTTTATTAAGAACTAGTGGTTAACCACGACTCTGTTCGCGTTGAATTACATTAAAAAATTTAGCGTGATGATATATAGCCTTCCTCGATAAATGGGCTGTCTACAGCACATATACATTGAAAGAATTTTTCAAATCCGACCAGTTTTATCCTGGGATTAGCGTGTCCAAGTAAACAAACAAATTGTTCAGCTTTATATATTGGTATAGAGAGAAGAAATCTAAGTTATCTATAGCCCGTTTGTATCCAGAACAACTTAACTCCGTTCCAGATAACGACAGAGTGGAATGGTTGTAAGTGAATTAAAAATATATTGCTTTTTTTCTAATTTATTTTAACGAAGCAAGCAAACCAAAGCAACGAACAATTCGGCCAAAACATCCACTTATTTGCTATTTTAGAGAATATAAAATTCAATATTCTGACAAATATCAATAGTACGAGAGAGGAATCCTTCGATCTCAGAAAATAAGACGAATAAAATATTAAGCTAGGAATTATTTTTGCTGTCGCCAGTTCAAAATTTAGAGTCGCTTAGAAAAAATATTAAAAATATTCAAGCTTTTTTATTCTAGGAATTCTTACATTGTAATATAATAAAAAAAGTAATATTTCAAGATTTTATTAAGAAATAAATTAATACAATACCCCCTGAATGTTTAAGAAAATAATTATCGACGAATTTCAAATTTCACGAAAGCACAGCTGTTGATGGGACCTTCGTTAAATACACGTTCACCAAACGAATCAGTTACGCGGCCAACGAGATGTCCGAGGCAGCCTCGCGGGGTTACTTTTAAAGTCAAGATACTGAAAAAATTGTTACGTAATTTTGTTATCTAAAGGTTTCTATAATTAAATTCAAAGTTTAATTACTTTTATTAACTCGGAAGAATAGATACTGTGAACAAAACACATTCCTTTTCATTATGAATTATTTACATATTATTTAAACATAACTTAAATAGCTTCGTACATCTTTTATTCATATCTTTGTTTTATATTACATTTATTCACACCACCTTAATGTCCTGAAATTCACAACTGTACAATTCTCAAGTAACTTCTTACCTCGCACAATTCCCTAGTGGAATCAATTACCAGCTTCGGTATTTCCGAACCGATACGACTTAGGGACCTTCAAGAAAAGGGCATACTCATCATTCCTCATAGGCTGGCAACGCAACTGTGGGCCCTCTGGTGTTGCAACCATTATTAATCGACATTGGCCACAGATATTATTGAGCCAGGAATTGATTGAATGTATTATTGAGCCATTTTTTTTTGTATCATTTGTTTACGTTATTTCCTTACATCTCCTTACGGTAAAAGAATATCCTAAACCTACATTTTGAGTCGTAATACAGACAGATACGATCCAGCGCTCACACGATGAATTCATAGAATGCGAAGAAATTCGTATCCCTTCAAACCTTCGTCTGCTAACATATGTATATGTACGTATGGTCAGCTTTTTATATAACAAGGAATTTCGGCTAAAAATATAAAGAGAAGAATACAATTAATTTTCAATTTGGACAGAAAACTAAAGCATTAATTTCATATTTCACTTGCAAATTGAAATTTAGCCTTAATGACGTACAAATACGAAATACAAATATATATAGGACTATATGACACACGGACGTCTGTTCCTAAGGTAGACAACTTAATGCCTGTGTTATAGGTAACAGTTGTCACCCGCGACTCCGTCCGCATTAAACGTGTAAATTGTGTAAAAGGTGGAAATTTTGGCGCGATGATATATAGCCTAGAGCTGTCCTCGATCAATGGGCTATCTAACGCTGAATGAATTTTTTAAATCGGACCAGAGATTGGGGCGATATTCCTGAGATTAGCGCATTTAAGCAAATAAACAAAAAGAATCTTCAGCTTTATATATTAGTATAAGAATCCATATTAAAGAAGAAACAAGATTTTAAAGTGCGTTCAAAAATCATTTAAATTATAAGTAATGTTAATAAGTTATTAAATCATTTTCGGTTTATAATTAGAAAAAAGATAAGAATTACTTCTGGCTTCAATGTCTATAATTTAATTCGACACCAAGAGTTTCAGAAAAAATCTCGAAAACCGCGGGACATAGTCTATAGTAGACGTCCGCTAAGGACGAATTTTTCGATAGGGTCTGATTAAGAAGATCCAGAATCGAAATAATCGACTTTACGACTGCCTAGGCACTATTTGAAGATAACAGTAAATTTATTACGCGTTCGTCATCAAATCTTAATTTCATTTCCAAAATCAACTTACAACGTTAAGTTATAAGAATTTGTATTAAAAAAAATATATTATCGTTTTATAATCCATAAATCTACTTATGAAATCAGTTCTTTTGAAAAAACAAAAAACAGATTTGACGAAGAGAAATGTTGGTTTTATGTATTGATTTTTCAAAAAAATAAATATTGCAAATTTAAAACGTATTTGTTTCCTCTCTTCACATTTTGTTATCAATATAATTGAATAAATAAATAAAATGAATGGCCAAATGTATTTCCAAGCCATAATTTGAGATGGGCTGGACCAATTTAGATTCTTTTTTTAAATAGTTTTTAAAATAAATAGACAATGCAACATTAACACGATTTTATACATTCCATTTTCTTCTTCCCTTTATTGTTTTAATAATATCAATAAAATCGGGTGCAGTATCTAAGATGGAGACCGGCTTGATTCTCTATTTCACATTCTAACCTTCGAATCTTGTAAACATTTCGAAAAATCAGTTGGATATGTCATATTCACAGATTCAAACCAAAATAATATTAAAACTAAGAACATCACTTATCTATTACTAATATATAAAGCTGAAGAATTAGTTTGTCTGCTTGAACGTGCTAATCTTACAAACTACTGGTCCGATTTCAAAAATTCTTTTAGTAATAGTTTAGATAGCTGATTTATTGAGGAAGGCTTATAGAAGGTTTATATATCATCATGCTAAAATTGAATCAATTTTTTAACTAATATTACCCAGACCGAGTTGTAGGCACAGCTAGTTATCTTATATAAGTATTGGTTTTTTATAGGTATCATTTATTTCTGGACTTTTATTGGGCTCCGATCAGACCTCTAGAGCTTGGTTTGCTACTTTTTTACGCAATTCACACAAAAGAGGTAATTGTTATAAGCATTTGTTTTGAAAACTTAAGAAAGAATAATTATTCTATTAATTTATTTATACACATATATAAATATCTTGCTATGCTGACATAGTCAACGGTAAAAGGCACATTATTACTTAATTCGACTTCTCTTTAGAATCATCTCGTAATTAAAAGAATCTAACTTCAATTTCTACGTGAAAATCAAAGAAGGGTCCAAATATTTGCCCCACAATATTACAACGACTATTTTTATACTAAAAACAACTAAAGGAAGGGATAAGTTTATGTATTCCAATTTAGTTAATAAAACATTTTACCAGTTTCCCAAGGGATTAATATGTCTAAGCGCGTTATTCAAACGCCAAATATTGAAAAAGCCTTCCTTTTCGATATGCTGATTGATATTCCGGTCTTAAAGGATTTCGCTGTTAAACCTTCAGACCCTTTCGACTCGCACTGGATCGGTAAAATCCCTGTGAATTATACAAGTTTCGTTCGCTGGCGATGTTAGTAAGTAGGTCAAGTTTTCATTTGCATTAGAATCCTGTAATTCCCGTTAGTTTTAGCATTAGTGACTTCAGAAAAGCAGCGTTTCGGTATGCACAACCCCTTTCTGTGGAATAAGGAATTAAAATTACATAATATTTTTATTATTAAATATTACTTAAGACACTAACAAATCAATCTTATTTCAAGTAAAAACATACACACAATTTTAACTGTCATTTTACTTTTATTAATCAGAGTAATTGAGTAAACTTGCTGTATAGAACAAATTTATTCCAAACTTTATAATTTTATAAGGCAACTGTGTATGTATATATAAGTGGGCTACCCTAGGTTCGCACCAGATTTCCATTTTAGAGGATTTCATATGGATCCTTAACTTTTTTAAATATTTTATTGCCTTTATTCTTCAGGGTTAATGTAGGATTCATATTTTGAAAGAATTCTTCAAATTGGTCCGGCAGTTTTAGAGCCTGCGATGCTGTATCGAGTTATGATGGATAACTTGTACCTAACGTGGATATTGTAATGTGAGTCTAAACATCTAGAATTATTATGTAAGGTATATTCGACTCGCATTCGCAAAAGAATTTCGAATGGCTATCCAACGAGGTAACGCAGCCAGTCTTTTGGAAACTCCCCACTTACACCGATGCGGATCAGCTTTTTTAAGTCTCTTCTTCATTCTATATTTTTGTTTAATTTTCATTATATACTATTTTTTTTTACTTTAATCTAGAATCAGTTTTATTTTTTATTGTGTATATAGTTTTCTTCTCATTATTTAAATTTAAGTGCATTGCAAATATCTATGGATTATATTACCACAAAAGATGAAGTTTCATACTCGCTTTTATTAAAGCAAAACTTTTTTACGCACGCTTGACTTGGGAGTAAGCTGTGAACACGCGACTAATGCGTTACGAGAAGTGTGATCGTGTGAGGCGAACGTAAGTTGAGAGGGAGATATAAGTTAGTGAAGATAGACGGAGAGATAGTTACAGAGTTACGTTACATGTTTCACTGTAGGGGCTTTCTATCCCTCTTCCTCTTATTGCCATTGAAATTGCCATGAAATATATATGGTAGTTTCTCGATTATTTCGTATTGTCATTCCTTTCTTGAACAATTTTATGAATAAATATTTCCTTCAATACATTAAATATTCTACGTTTAAGGTGAATAAAATTGTAAATTCGTTATAAGGTTCAATTATCCTTTCATAAATATTAAATACATACATGTAGATGGATCGAACAGGTTTTACTTCAGTCGTGTAGTATAAAGAACATTTGTTTTTTTGCATTCGCGAATTTGCTTTCGCATTCGCAAAATGAACAATCGCTACATTACTTTAGTGGGTTGTAACATTTTTGTTAGTTAATATCTCTCAATTCTCTGATTGATCTTCTCAATTATTTGTAAGCGGTATGTTATACCCAAGTGTGTTGTAATGCAGCATTTCTATATGTTAACGTAGTAAATTACTTACTATAATGTATGTTAAAATATATGTTTCTAATAATAGGCTTTATGAAATCATTTCTACATGCGATCTTATTTTACAAACAAGATCAAGGTTGATAAATGGAACCTTGTATCAGAGGTGACGAACATTTAGACTATCATACATTTACCCGACTCTGCCCGGATTAATAAAATTGTCTATACTTTTTAGGGTTCCGTAATCCTACAAGGAACCCTAATTGCTATGGTTTCGCTTCGTCCGTCCATCCGTTCCTCTATCTACTCGTATCTAACTTCTACAATTATGAACAGAAATGCATGAAATTTGGTACAGTTATATATTGCCTATACTTTAATTTTTAGTATCACAAAATAAGAATAATTTTACTTTGTAGAGGTGTAATATAAAAAATAAAAATAGCTCTTTCAAAGTCAAGGTTTAATATACAGTTTTTTTTTTTTAATATGGGTACCATTTTCGAGATATTATATACGAGTGCACAACATCACTGGCCAGATTATCTGTTGCAGATGATTGATGAAGTGTGTATTTTAGCGACACTTTCGTTTGTGGATGTACAGCCTAACAAAGGATTGACACAAACAGCTACACTTAGAGCAGATGTATACTCCGAGAGTGGTTGTGGCTGTTCTGCCATTTGGCCCTTTTGTCGGCAAGCTTGTCAAACCATGCTTTATGGCACCTTGACGCATTGGTCAATTAAGTGTCTCCACGAGATCCTGTTGTCCACGAGCCTCTCCCATTTGCCATGCTCGAAGAGTATATTAAATTACATAATATTAGCGACTAAATGGCTAGATGGAAACAAAATGCGTTCTGCATAAATCACCTTCTATATTTAGGCTATTAGATCTTTTATCAAAATTTATTTGAATCGCGATACATTTCTTATTTTAGAAATATATTATACACAATTGTTGAGCACCCCTGCTGAAGATAAATAATAATTTCGCTCTATAGAGCAATGATAAATTACCTCTTGTCTAAGTCTTGCTCCAGGGTCGAGGAATACGTGATAAATATTAGTAGACGACATTATGTGTTAACAGGCCTAACGAGGTGTGAATGTTATTGTTTGGGTGTGTAATTCAAATATTACTAATTATAATTTAAATATATTTTTTAAATATGACTTGGAGTAAATGGGCAGATGGCTCCCTTTATTATAAATGCTGACGTTCATGGACAAGTGAATTACCAGAAGGTTTTTTAATACATTGCGAGGTCGTTGAAAAGTAAGGAAGTTGCTTTCTCGAAGGTCCCTGAACAGTATCGTTTGTGGAACTTAATTGGGTGACAACTGCTTTCACAGAGTTGTATTGCGAGGAATAGAATCACTCGGTATCTTTGCAACACTTAGAAAATCAGCCTCTATAGCTCAATGGGTAAAATAGTCGCCTGAATCTGGTAGATTGGTTCTATTCCCAACACCACGAAGCCTCTCTTAAAACAAATTGGAGTGAACAGGGTACTGTAAACATATATCATTAAATATATGTATATTAATACGCGAAGAATCGGTGGCATGTTACGAAAATTGCGCGGAAGTGTACGAAATTTGGCACAATTATACTTTTTATAAAGGAAAATTTTGCGAAAGCTAATGTCTTAATAGAATATGCATGATAAATATATAAAACTATAAAAATAAACCGCACACCCACCAATGCCAAACGATTTACACACACGTGTATACAGTTTATTGTTGGATGATGTCACAGCGTAGTCATGACAACCGAACTTATATAAATTGTCAAAAAAAACAACATGGCGTTTAACTAGGCATGTTATACGTAAATAAAAGTTTATGGTAGAATTTAGAACAGCCGGCGATTTCCATTATCATTAAAAATTCATTCATTGCCGAAAATACTGTTATGACAAAACTAAACTTCATCGTTTAAATACGCCAAAACAAGTGAAACTCGGTTGCGCACATATAAGTACGTATGAACATTTGGCAAAATGTTTCGATAATTAGTCACAATTGTTATAGTATTGTGACCCTTATAATTTGTGCAGTAAGGGTTGAAAGTGCCGCCATGCATTGCAAGTTCCCAAAACTGTTTACCCGAATGTCTAGGGAGGTTTCACAGTAATTGCCTCATGTCTTATTCATTGCGCGAAACATCCACGGAGCATAGCTGTGTGATCTTTTAATTTATTTCTACAAAACAAAATATACCATAAAGTACTTTAAAACGGAACATTTTAATATCTACTATAGAGAACACTTTGTTTCTTTCGAAATATTTACTCTATTTTGTTACTTATTATTTTGTTTTGTTTTAGTTTAAAGAATAGAAAATCATTTACGCCTTCATTTAATTGGTCGTAGTATTTCTAGTTTAATCATATACATAATATGATTGGTTTATCATATACTTATATATAATTCTCTGTAAAGCGAAAAGCTGCGGTACCATTTTACGAAAATTGCACGAACGAAGGAGTACAAATTTGGAACAATTATAGTTTACTAGACGTTTGCCGCGATTTCGTCCGCGTAAAATTAGGTAGAAGTTTTAGCGTAATGATATGTAACCTACAGCCTTCCTCGATAAATGGGCTCTCTAACACTAAAAGAATTCTCCAAATCGAACCAATAGTTAATGAGATTAGCGCATTCAAGCAAACAAACAAACTCTTTGGCTTTATATATTAGTATAGATATTGACAATGGTATGTGAATGATAATATTTTAATAAAATATGCGTTATTCATAAATTAAATTATTGAAATCAACCTCACGCATACCGATGCCGAACGATTTACACACATCCCACCAGCAAGTGTCTGGCTGTACCTATTGCCTCACCTACAGAGATGACATGTTTTTTCAGTTGATTTCCCCCATGAAAATATGAAAGTTGCCCTAAAAATGTAAGAATACTTAACCACCATATTAAATTATTTCTAATGTAACCGTTAGCGTTTTTGACAATTTAAATTTTTTAATAGTACCTAAAAGCGTTTGACATGATATTGGCAGAACGCGTGCTCAAAATATCATGAAACATAATGTAAAGAAAATTGAATATTTATTGAACCAGATACTTATGTCGAAGTTATTTCCTATATAAATAAAAGGTTTTTTTGAAATAGTATGTACGCGTATAACTTTTGTTATTTTAAACAAGGTGCTTATACTTAAAACGGGTAATGTTCCAAAATATTGGAATAGGAAACGGGAACGGAACGGGTCCCCTTTTTTTTCCATTTACATACAATGTAATTTAGGAAGATAGCATTAAATAAATAAATAAGTACAGGACTATATGACACACGGACGTCTGTTCCTAAGGTAGACAACTTAATGCCTGTGTTATAGGTAACAGATGGCAGGGTCACTGCCCACTTCGCCAACGGGCCAGTCAAAGGACCGGAAATCTGCACAAATAATTATTGTTTTCGTAAAATACCTATCTGATTTTTATTTGTTAACATCATGAAACAAGGATTTAGCCACCAATTTAATTGAATTTGAAATGTTTGTTTGCTGAAATACAATACGAATAAAATCTTATACTAGTAGTAATGATATTTTACGTAGCGACTAATTAATACTGCAATTAAGTACCTCATTTATTCTATGTTACAAAGCATCGATAGATGTAATACATTTTTTACAAAGGAAGAGGGGCAAGGCGAGGTAACTATATAAATAAACAGTTGTACAGTATAATGATTAGTTGTATTTTATATAACAGTACTACATTACAGCCTTAACAATAAGCCATAACTATCTTGACCTCATAAATAAGGAAACGGTACAGAAACGTAAAATTGCAATTAAATGCGCACTTCCGTGTCATTTACGACTTGTTATTATTTTACGTTACTTGAATACCCTGTTAGGGAATTGAAAGTTTATAATCGAAATTATTAGTTCAAAAATTATGCGACAACGAAATCCGGAAATTACGCCGCGCCGCGGTAGAAGAATGAAATCAATGATAAACCCCAATATGATGAACACGCCTCGCCCGATCGCCCCCAAAATTGACATGAATAATTTAAGTAATCTCAATATGTTATTTAATAATTTGGATATGGTAAGATATAATTATCAATATTTTTATATACTAGTCAGAAAGATTAAACACACCATTACAGACACTAATAACCTTGAAACCACTTATAGTTTGAAATAAAATTTATTTGATTCTAACACTAATAAGAAATGTTTGAAAAGCTATAGGACCTTAATTCCTTATTTAAAAATAGAAAGCAAAGATGTAAAGTTTGCATGGTAGCAGCGAGTTTTGTTTCCAGAACACTATGGATGGCAAAAAATTTATATTTTTAAAAGATACAGTATAAAATTTATACCGTAAGACTACCTCTTTGTTATTGTTTACGAATAGTTTTTTTTTTCCTATCTCGCTTATTACATTTTATATATCGCTACGATTTTAGTATATGAAATAAACGTCAGTCCCAAAACACATTCATTGTACGACGTGGAATTCAGAAAAACAAGTTAATCTATTTTTGACATCTATTCTTGTGCATTACAGTTTATTCCAATATTGTGCATATTATATTGTCAATGTGGATAGTAGAGGCTTTAATAGAATTATGTGTAATTAAATTTCACCTGAATAAGTAGTCATTTAGGTGAACCGTCACTCATGGATATCTGTACAACCAGAAGGTTTGCAGATGCATATTATCTTAGTCTAAACCCAGGGTTCGCTTAGTTGCAGAGGATGTATCTGTGAGGCAAATTAAGAAGACTGATGGCCGTTTGACATCATTGCTAGAACCCCCACAATCTAACAACTAATATGCCACATACAGTTTATGCATATGGATTTTTTTTTGACATAAAGTCCTCAGTAGACTATCCTCTTTACTCATTTGCATCTGCATCAATTTAGCGGAGAACCTATTTGGCTTGGTACCGACTTTAGCACATCAGTAAGTGTCTACTAAATTATCTGAAAGTATTATTTTTTTTTCTCTTTTTAGTTCCTCGCCTTTTTGTTTTTGAAGACGGTTTTCTTTTTATTTAAAAATAATTTATAGCTAATTGCATGTGTTTAAATGCAATCATTTCTACGCGAGTCTTTTATAACTAATTATTTATTAGCAAAGTTTTAGTGTAATCTTAACACATGTATGAGAAGGCGTAAGTGGTTGGTCATTGAATTTGGCGCGAACAGCAATGAGACTGAACGCCACACAACAGTTAAACCGTCCATCTTTGTACAAATTTCTACATTTATGGTTTGAGATTACTCAATGGTTTCAATAGTGAACATAGTTCTCGAAGATTTAGAGATTTTGTGTATGGTATCCAACTGAAAAGTTATTTATCATTAAAGCTCAATAACTAAGCTTAATAAATTCCGAAGTAAAGTTTATTCCAAATCTGAATCATTGTGAAAATAGTAATAATAAAAAATTTCCCGACTGAGTTTGTTGCGGGCTCTTCTCAGTGCAGGGCTAGAGGATCTCTTGTAAGCTTAGCTTTTAAGTCGTAAATTTTATCACCAAATTGTTAAATGATTAAAAAATAATAATAATATAATACATATGACGTTCATAAGTGCTTATAAAAATATGAATAAACGATTTTGACTTTGACTTTATTCACTAAGCGTTAATATTGAAAATTAGAGTTCAGAGGAGCTTTTATAAATACATAGTTGAGATAAAATGATTATTCTTATGCCGGAGCCAAACATAGCTCAATGTGTTTGTACAATTTTGTCCTTGAAGACTACACCCGTCACGTCGCTCACCCGCCAGTCCATATTTTACATTCAACGCTTCATTATTTGTCAGATGAATGACGATTGTAATAAAAAGAAACGCGAAACTAATTTTTTTCAATGAAAAAATTGGCAATTTTTTTACTCTATTGACGAAAAGCGTTGTTGGTACGCGCCAACATCTCACTATTCGTCTAATTTTTTATCTGTAGCTTGATTTCTTTATTTACAATTTCTATTTTATTGAAGTAGTTATATTTTCAGCTAACCAAATGATGATATATCCCTACTAATACTTAGTTCTTAGATATTTGCTTATAAAATTATCAAATGTTAAATAGATTTAAGTGACATCTGAACACAAATAAATCATAACCTAACCTAAATTAACACTTCGAATACACAGGAGTCAAATTTCAATTTTTACACTGGAAGAGACGCGGGCCCATGCTTATAAAGGTTAATACTTCTTGTCGATGTTAAATGTAAGATTTGAATAAAAACATCATTTCCTTGCTTTAAATCGGTAACAGCTGCCTGTTATACACATTTTTTTTTATTTTAAATATACAAATACATACATATAGACACCTAGACTCGAGGTGAGAATCGAACACGCGACCGCCGCATCGGAAGGCAAAGTCACTCTGTCAACGGACCAATTATTAAGAAAAGTACAGCGTAAACTCTTTATAACGAATTTCAAGGGACTGAACCATTTTATTCGTTATAAAGAGTTTTCGTTATACGGAGGTACTAAGAAAATATAGCTAAATCTTCTATCGCAAGTATCAAAGAAACTTTTTCGTTAACTCCTAAGGCTTTAGGCTGATCATACACACAAGTAGCGCATATAATAGCTGACACCAACATTTCCCAAAGACAATGTATTATAAGAGTAAAGGCACACATGTTCGAGGCAATTCAAAATCAGAGCCTCAATAGCTCAACGGTTTAAGGTATGGACTGCAATCAGCAAGGTATCCGGTTCAAACCCCACCGCCGTTGGGCGGTGGCTATACACTTAACAATGTCGGAGATTGAGATGAGTTAGATAAAACAAAATCTTTCTTTACTGATAGTAAGACTATACAAATAGCAGAAAATAATTTAGAAATATATATATTTAAATCGAAACAACTTTGTACAGTTGAATCGAACTGTAAGCTGTTAAACAGTTTCATTGATAATGATATAATGAATATCGTTAATTTGATCCTAAGAATTGAAGAGTTAACTTCTCACGGATCCCAAAATCAGAACGTAACTAAAATCTCATCCAACTACTCTTAAAATAAAAAAAAAATCAATGAATTCGGTTAGCGTGATATTGAGTTGTTCGTGGTTTGTCGCGCACGTACTTAATCCAAATTTAGACCTATATAGTTTTCGCATGGAAGCCTTACTCAGAACTGAACTAAATTATATGGGACCAATCGGGAAGCACCAGCTTTCAAATAAAAAAGATTCGTCAAGATCGGTTCACCCAATTTATGTGTGTCATTAAAGTGTATTTCATGCTAACTTCACGCCTAATTCGCTCTCTTAGAGGTATAATTAAAAAAAAAAACATTTATACTTCATCAGGTTAGGTCAGATTCCTAATATTTTTGACGAGGTCTGAGATTCTTAATTTTTTTAAACGGTCAGGTTCTTAATTATTTCTGAAGCGGTCATATTCTAATTTTTTTAAGTGGTCAGTTTCTTAAATTTTTTCGATATGGTGAGATTTTTATTTTTTTAAGCGGTCAGGTTCTTAATTTTTTTTTAATGGTCAGATTCTAAGATTTTTGATGCGGTCAGATTCCTAAATTTTCGCTAACTTTAACGTGTTACATAAGTTTTTATTATTCTATTTGTTAATTATATTATTTATTATTCGTTAACTTCATTTACTACCATTTTTGACCTTGTGTAACGTTGGTTACTGATTCATCTAGTGATGGCCAATTGCGTCTAGAACTAGACCTCTAATATACTATTTACTACATTCTATTATCCTATAACATTGTCCCCGTTCCCGTTTCCTTTCCCTTTCCCGTTTCCGTTCCTGTGCCATAATAGTTCTCTTTTTTATAGATATATGCGGTTGCGGGCTTTCTGTAGAACTATTTATATATCATTATATATATCATTATAATTGTATAGAGAGAGAAATTTCATTTAATTGAATCTTTGATAAAAACGTTGGAATTCTTTCAATTCCATTTCGAAAAAAGTATATATTAAGAATTTTCTTCCTTTTACCAAGCCGTTTAAAAAGCCTCTTCAATAAAATGTTAATGTTACGTTTAAAAGAAATTGCTTACTCTTACGTCTTAGTAACACGATACATTCATTATCTTGAGTCTGGAGATACACTAGCACCGCAATTTAAGTAAGATATATCTTTAGTAGGGTGACTACAAAATAATTCTTTCAAAATATTCTTACAAAATAAACTTAGGCTAATTATTAATAATATAATAATTTATTATACAGTTATTCCACAATTTTATTTCTAAAATACGTTCTAAATATAAGAACTACGTTCAAAACATTAAATTAAATTTACTATAGGCTTATTATTATTATATTCATGATATATAATATACGCTTAGTGATACGGTGTTTTGTTCTTGCATATTACGAGTAATTGTGTTAATATTTCGATCATTGTATGGTTTTGTTTTAAAGGGCACGCTTTTAAACAAATAAAATGGATCATCGAAGACAATTAAACTGTTATAGCAGGTAATGTAAGTATCTGATACGAACATTTGTAACTGTATTTATGGACAATAGCGGAAAAAAGTTATTGTATATTGTGTTATTAAGTTATATTATTTTTTATGTTACTAGGGGCAAATGAGCAGGCGGTTCACATAAGTGACTACCGACGACTATAGACATCTGCACCACCAGGACGCATTGCCGGCTTTTAATGAGAAGATTAGGCCACCGGGAAGTATCAAAAATCTAACTTAACGCGACAACAATACCATCACTCGACGTGACAGCATAGACGCCACTTCAAGCCAATCTTATGTGAGAAAGAGGTATCGTTACCCGGCCATGCCAGCCTATTCGGCTATAGACGAAAAGGACTGCAAGCGTGGCACTCCCTGTCATTAAATAAGTTTGCATTAAATAAATAGAGTGACTGAATATTATTATGTGACAAGGCAAAATGTGACTTCAGTTAAATACTAGTATTATAAGTCCTGTTTATCCCAAACTTTTCTGGCCAGACAGACACCCTGGTCCTCGCATACCAAAAATCTTAAACATAAACATATTGTATGATTCATTTGCACTGCATTTAAAATATTTGCTTATTCGTCTGCTCGCGTTATTGAGAAGCGTCATCGATGTTTCTAGGAAATCTAAATAAATACGCATATTTTTAGCGTAAGCTTTGTACGTTGGTGGTCTTGCTGCCTGCCTTGCCTTCTACAGTCACTTCTTATACTTCTGATACATCTTATTCATTCATTAAGATGTAGCTGAGGACCAGTTAACATGACCTACTACCGTCACATGATACTAACGTCATACCCGGATCCCCCACGATCACTACAATCTTACAACTAATATTATTCAGTGACATTAACCGAGACCCACTATTTTTCGTGTCTTCTGAAACACGATGGGTACGGTTTTAAAAACCACTTTTAGAATGGACCACCCATCTAGCACTTGGTCGCGGTTACAACTGCTTAACCTAACGATCGACTCAAATGTCGTTCACTGATTAAGCTATGACCTCCTCATCTTTTACAGACATTTACTAAATAATTATATGATAATAATTAATATAAAATTTTTACATTTACAATGAATAAAGAAAGGGTATACAGTACATTAAAAAAAACACAGGGACAGCTAAGAGAGATAAAAAATATGTACTGATTTAAAAATTAATAGTCTATAATGAGCTTAAATTCCAAAACCTCAGGATTTCTCAAACTGCGTGTAAAAAATCAAAATACTTGTCAGCAAACAAAATGTCTGCACTAAAACTAAGTAATCTTATAAATAAGCGGCGATGAATGAGAGCGGTGCGCGTGCGCAAAGAAACAGATGTCCCGGGTTCGATGCCCGGTTTTGGCACCGCGCGCGCCTCTTTATTGGGGGCCCCGGTACTGATACAGGATGCTTGGCTAACATTATTTTATTCGATAGAATTAACCTGTACTCACAAATAATGAAGGATAGTCGATTAAAAAAATAAAGATAAATAACACCCTACAACTTCAAATTAATATAAGCGTTTTAGAAAAATATTTTTTACAACATATCAAAATGGGTCCATTCAAAAGTGTACCTAAATAATTTTAATAATTAAAAAACGCATCAAGAAAAATTGAGGAGACAAAATTTAAAAGTACCTGTACAGAAATGACTGGATAGAAACTTGCACTTTTATTTCTCCATGTATTAAATCATCATTCAATCATTTTTGTCTTTATGAGTCTTGACTTAGATAATTATTTCCTAGATTTTTAGTGTCATCAAATCAAATCAAATTAAATCAAATGATGTTTTATTCAAGTAGACTTTTACAGGTTCTTTTCAGTCGTCAAATATACAACTGATTCGGAAAAATCGGGCTACGAGAAGCAAAGCAAAGAGCATAGCACCCTGTATACATATGTTTTATTTTTACCTTGTACATAAAGTTGATTCTTTTGTTCTTTGATGTAAGACCGTTTATCCGCCACATGGCCTATGCGTAGCTAAAATAATACACGGTGAAGTGTGAGACGTCCGAAGCGAGTAGTTCCGTGAAATGAATAGATACACTGAGCTATATTTACAGGTCTCAGCCCTCATGCGGACGAGAGCTTAAAAAGCGTTGCGTTAATTCTCGGCGTTGGCGCTTTTTTAGCGTCATCGATACAAAACTATGGCGTATATGTAATAAAGGCACATCAGGATGTGTAAAGGCTCAACAGTAGGTATATTTTAATAATAGCAGTTTGGTTCGTTTGTCATCTGCCATAGCTGGGTTAACTTCCACAGCGCTTGAAGTTGAAATCTAAAGAAACAGATTTCTTAGTAATGCTCCATGGATTGACTGTGCGGGTATCAAGTCCATCGTATTGCAGAGGAAGGAGCTATGACAGTGCCTGGGACTTGTAACTCAAGTATAGGTTTGAGGGATCCTCTTAACGTGTACACAAGAACTCACCTCTACTGCCCGTGTCACCTTCCTGCCTAAACAGTACCGATCTGATTATCCGATAATGATATTCCACTATTTCTAATGATAATCTTTATCATAGTAATGGTGATCAATATTATTCCTTCGAACGTGTTTCACTAAGTTACATCCTCCTACATGTACATATGTATATTTTATTTGAACGCTTTTTTTAATGCGCGGTAAAAAAAGCTCTCGTGCGAAGGAGGGCTTACACAAATTAAGAAAAACTTTATCTTTTCCCGGTACATTTCTAATCTTCTTCATAGCTTTTCGTTGGTGAACGTTATATCATCGTCCAGCCATTTGAACCGTCCTATCAGAGGCAGCCATCTTCCAGCGTGCACATCATAGAACACGCAGGGCATCCTATAAGGTTTATAAATTTATTCAAGGCACCAGGTCATCCTGACACATAGGTATATTCCCTGGCAGATACCTACATATGTGTCAGGGAACTTCTGTGCCCTACTCAGTGTATTTGCAAATGGGGCAGTGCCTAAAAGCATTATCCAACGAAAAAACAGGGGCCAAGAGGGTGACAAGACACGCTTATAATTAACTTTAAGTAACTTTAAAAATTATTGTCCGATTTCGCTCAAAATAATGCTAATGAGTTTAAGATGTCCTATAAAATTTTAAGACTCTACATCTAATAGTGTTTAAATCCTAGGGAGGCATCTAGAAAAACATTTTGGAGGCCCATTACTTGAAAATGGTAACCATAATATAAAATCTGTGTATAAAACCTCGCCTTTATTTTAAAAGAACTACTTAATGATACCCGTACGCGATGGGGTTGAATGAAAACAAAAATTTCAGCCTCATTTCACATATATGGGAACCACCTATGTGCAAAACATAACTCTACCAAATTTCACGCATTTCTGTTTATAATTGTAGAGAGACGGAGGGTCCAATGGAGCGAAACTATAAAAGTTAGACACGTTTTAAGGTGGAACATCGTATGAGTTACAGCGCAAAGACAGCTCATTTTGGTTTTATCTTCACCTGTGGGCCTAATTTTCGATAGTTTCACTTACTTTTACATTCAAAACCGCACGTCAAATGACACATTAATGCTAGCGTTTTACACAAGTTAGTTGTTAAATATTGCTAGCACTAATGAAATCAAAACTCGCACGTATCGAATCCTCGACGTTACAACCATGTAAGTCGTGTAAACTTGAACCACGAACCTTCAGTTAACGTTTCCTTTCGAAAGTAAATGTATATAAAACTATTGAGAATATTCGTGCTTGGTCTTATGGACTTGCTTTTCTTACTCCTGACAAGAAAATTTTAGGTTACTTCCAGGAAGGCGAAGACAATTTATGCCCAGAAAGAAGATTTTCCACAAGTGGCACAAATTAAATTTTCTATACTACTAGTTATAAACTTTATTAAGAAAATATGATATATATAGATAATCATCTACATAATTTACATATGCCTTGAGAAAGAAATCTGATTAAAAAACACAAACAATTAATTCCATCCCGAGTTAATCTCCCCGAAAACTCTTCAGTAAGATGTAAAACGTTCTGCATAAAAAGGCCCCAACAATTAATATTAAGATCAGTTGACGTAAAGCAAATGGCAGTGCTTTCCGTTCAGGGTTGCTAGAAGAAAAATATTTTTGTGTTCCCGGTAGGTAAATAATAAATAAAAAAGGTATTATTCTGGATCTAAAGTGAACAGGTAAACTGATATTGATGGGACGAGTGATGTATTTCCATGGGCTTCATCGAAAGAAACTCTAGGATTCAAGAAGCCGGATATTATCGAGGCAGAATACTTACATCAGTCTGAGGATGGACAAAGTAGCCGGAAGGAATGTTGTCATTGGACGGGGTAGTATTAATGTGTACAACATAAATTTCCATACCCTGTAGTAGTGGCACATAGTACGAATAGGTCTATCTCCTTGCATCATACAGCCACTTAAAAACTGGGATTATATAGCTATCTATTTTAATTGTATGTTATATTTTTTCCGTGTCGATTGTATGAATACTGGCAACCCTGTATGCGTATAGACGCCATATTGCAACATTGAGTACCGAGCCCTCGACGCTTCTCATTATTTTCGTAGTATAATTTCACAAAAGGGAGGTTCTGCATTCAGATTTTATGCACGTATTATATTTTGAAGCTTTCGACTGTGCCTTTGTTCAGGAGAACAAATTTCGTGTAGAACGTTTAGTCTCAAACCCGCATATGTTGTGTCTGTTTTTAACATATATAATTACATACAGATTCCTTCCCCGATTAATTCTACGTACTTGTAATCTATAATGTTGTCTAATTTTCATAAATCCATAATTCCTCTCCACTGCCGAGCCCGAAACACAAACACTGTTAAGTAAATATATTCTTAGATGGTGTTCATAATGGTAGCAGAAAACGGAAGAAACGCCAAAATTTTTCATTATTTGTCTTTTAAAGAATTTTCCTGAGGCATACAATTCTGCACATAAAATGTGTACTTTAATATGTTAAAAAATACCTATCTTTACATCTGTACAAAACCTTGACATACTGGATAAAGGCGATATACAAACTAGCCTATCTCATATGTAATTGTAGATATGTATACACCTGGGCCACATCCTAATTCTAACAGTACAACCACTTCGTAGTGTTTCAAATCAGTGCAAAAGTGTGTCTGTGTATTACAGTTTTTCAAACAAGTTCGTTTTGCCATTTGTGAAATATAATGGCAATAATAGAAGACTAGTGAAAACATACTTCACTAGTCTTCTATTATTGCCAAAACAGTAGCTTGTTCTCTCCGATACCCAACCCCCTTACCTGTGGCTGCCAGTAGCTATCCTCCCGTACCCGGTGCGTCTAACCGCAAGAGGCCCAAAAACGTCCTCTCTGATACAAATAACCAAATGACGATGGACAACGACCCTATCAAAGTAGGGAAAACACATACACGGATACTCACGCACCGACCTCGCGGCCGGCGACAGACTTCTTGGTTCACCAGGACTGCGTTCTGCTCTCATGGCGTAAGGTTGCCCCGTGTCCGGAATTCCCTCCCCTCAAACACATCGCTACAGAGGCCGGCCAGTCCCGCGCTGTAGGAAGATCCCTGTACTGTCGAGAGCCACGACGTACAACCTCCAATGTGGAGGTCGCTTCTCTGCTAGGGGAGACCTTCTGCCTCCCCCTACCGCGGACGATTACGAGGCCAATAGGGACAACAGCAAAACCACACAAAAAAAGAGATAGCTCGTATCATACATTTCCACATTCCCATATCAAATGATTTGAAATTATTAGAACAAATAAATTCGTATATGAAGTCATAATCGAGCATCAGCTAATAAAAAAACGTATGGTAGTGTTGATATACTTACATTATTTAGTCTGTGGTTAAATACTACAATGACTAATCGTCCTCCAACAGGTGTTTAGCAGATGCATTGTGTTGGGCGTCGATAAAAAGATTAAAGAACGTTGGTTCACTAAAACGTTAAAATGATATTGCTGCAGACAAAGGACGCCGTATACTCTGTCTAAGTGGTTGCGTGTTAAATATCTCCATCATCTAATACAGAGGTCATTTTCAAACAGGTAAAAAAGTGAGAATGCATACACGAGACCGAGCATGATATTGTATATAATAATTTCTATTCATTTCATTTTATACTATATTTGTGCAATACTCACCATTAGCAAGACGAGAACTAAAGAAAACAACTCGACCGAGATTCCCCACAACTGTCTCGATCAATGTTCGCAGAATAAAAATATTATTCATGTAACACTAGAGTCATTACAATTGTGTCAAGATAATCTAATGTGTTTGTTACACGCCAAGGTAAATTGAACCAGAATTTAAGCAATTAAGCATATTTTAATCAGCAGAAAGTAAGGCGCCCCTGACTTAAGCATCTCATCAATGGATGCAATTTATTAAAATCAAATTTCGCTCGGCGCACCCGTTTTCAATTTAATAAGCCAATTTTCGAGCTAAATGCGCTTTGCAGCTACTTTCTAGTCGAGCATAAATTACTTTCTGGACGGTCTTTGAATTTGTTGCGCTAATATGTATCTGCAAACGATATTAGCATACTACTCGTATCGTTTGCAGATACATAGTATACGACGGATAAGTTAAGACGTCTCTGCTAATGGTACGGCATCAATTTCGCCAAGATATGTTGAAAATTAGAAAAAGATATAAACGCGCATAATTTCCTCTTCCCAGATTCAATTACTAGTTTCGTCGAATGAGACAAAATTTACTTCAAAGACAAACCTAAAGTTTTGATAATAGCTTCAATATGAATAGTTGAAAATTAGGATAAAAATTTGGGTGAAACCAATGAGGGATTTTCTCACGTGTTTGAATTCTTTAATTACAATGGGAAGAAAAGATAACTGAAATTTTAACAAAAAAAGACATCAAATTATCAGAACTAGACTAAATTGAAATGAGATCACACGGGAAGCTACTAGCTTTCAAATAAAAAGAATCATCAAAATCCAGTCGAATGTTCTGAAATAAACATAAATCAAAGTACAGTCGAATTGAGAAACCCTTCCTTTTTTAAGTCGGACGGAAAAGTAAGCTGTCTTAGCCAAGTCTAAACAAGAAGGTAGATTGTTACTTGCTCCTAAAAATGTACCAAGTTCTTTATATTGATTTTAAAAAGATTTACTTACTGTTTTATACTTTATCATTTATTACAGATCCCCAAATGACTATAAAAGTATTATATAGAAAATTAATAAAGCAGTTTCTTATAATATGTAGATATTATTTTCTACCTAACTTACTCTCTGAAAGCATTTCAAAGAGTATAGAACAGACGTAATTTACTGGACTAATTTCTCTGTAAGAAAATGTCAGCAATATCAGATATATATTGCCAAACGCTACCAAGTAATTTGAGGCTTTGATTTTAATGCCATTATGAAATGACACAATGCAATTCGAAATACGATTAGCTAATAATATCAAATGTCTTGATTTATTAACCATATTGAATGGTTACCAATAGTAACATTCCTTATGGGCATACTTTGATATAATTAGGATTCCGTGGTCACACAAAGCGTAATCCCTTGTGAAGTTGACACAAGTTATTATAAACGGCATTTTAAACTCACGTGTATGGGAACTAGGAAGTTCCGGCCGCGACAACGTTTCGTAGCGAACTTATGAGGAAGGACCCCGGGGGGAGTCGGGCAATCACGATATATCATGCACGTGAGTTTAAAAAGTCATTTGTTATAACAACTACGCAACTATAACAAATACGCTCAAGAAAGTCTAAGTTCAAAATAAAGTTGACACTAATTTGATTAAAACTATTTCCGTATTTTGCAATGTATTCGTAACAAACGAATGATCCAACAGCCAAAATTTCGACATTCGGCTTCCGTTAGTAGTCCTCCTGCACCAGTTTTGCACTATAAACTCAATTTAACAATACACTTGAAGCTGGTCGGCATTTGAGTCGATTGGTAGGTTAAGTTGCTTTTGCTGCGAACGGGTGATATGGGTGATTCATTTTACCACTAACCGCAAAAACCGCAAAACATCGCAAAAACGCATTAAGTTGTCTACCTTAGGAACAGACAGACAGTCCGTGTGGCGTATAGTCATTTATTTATTTCAATTTATTTATTTATTCTGCACATGAACTATAGAGTTTTGAACAATAGATAAACATATTAAAATAATTTTAGACGTAAATTTAAAATTACTTACAAATGTTGAATTAGTTCAATATATGGGTATTTTTTATCAAAGTTTGTGCCTTTAAAGAATTAATAATAACAGGGAAATGAACAAGAAAATTATAAAAACAAACTATTACACGGTATTAATGAAGATTCAATGAGATCTTAACGATAAAAAGTATAAACGTTCTTGTATTAACGTGAAACCATTGTTAAATTTTAAGCTGATGAGAGATTTTAATCGTATTATAAGAAAAGAGATTCTTTATTCAGCTTAACTGAGAAGATCCTGTAAACAACATTCTTAATTGTACTTTAATCATTAAATATTATATTGTGGGGAAAAAGGAGCTTTTGAGTCACTTTACAGTAAGTGATTGTTATATGAGTGCTTTTACATATTTGAGGATTTGAAAGAGTTTGTAAGTCATATTTCTTATTTGAATGAAAGATGATTTCAATTGGAATATTACTCAAAGAACTAAAAATTCATTTTATTTAAATCAAAATCATAATTGTTACTTTAGGAAAATTGTATTGAGAGTACATTTCAACAGAGCTTGTATATAAGGATAAATCGTGCTTACAGTGTGGTAGTTAAGGAAGAAATATATAAGAATCTGTTACACGAGGCAGATCTCACATAAAACGTGTTATATCACATTTTTCCACCATATAGTTGTCTATTTTCTTTTCTTTCGCCAAATTAAGTCACATCATTGTGATCAATTTGATTAAATAACGGCATCGCCTTCTTGATCCCAAAGGATAAGTTTATGAGGTTTTATTTCGTATTTTTCATGACTTACTCTATGGCCGTGTTGTAAAGAGTTTTATTATCTTGTAAAAAATGGATTTTATTGGTTAATAAAGTTAAAAAAATAAAGTTATGTGAATATAACCCATTTATTAACAAGACCAATAATATGGCGCTACTGTCGCGCGTAATCTTTTTTGCTTTTAGCATTTTTTTTTATTTCTCTGTGAAATTATTGCAACACGCAATATATACAAGATAGAACTGTTTTTGAATTTTGCAGACTTAGGCGAATTTTTAATGTTTTTGTGCCTGGTTGGCGTTTTTGAACTAATTTAAATGTGAAGTTTCTTGACACTAATATGTAAATGTAAAGGAAATAAAAGTTTTTTTTTTATATAGAAAGTACAATAAGATACTGTCGTTTTACAAATTTTTTTCCTAACTCTGTGTACATATATATACTATACAGCTGCCCATAGATTGTTCTATCTTGTTTTGTACTTTATTGTATTTCAAAAGTAAAACCAAGAACCTACATGGTACTTCTCGTTGACCAAGAGTCATGAAATTTGGCAAGAAGCTGTATCTTGTAGCAAAAATATAGGAAAAAATCTCAAAATTTAAAATTGATTTTTTCACCAGAACCTATGTGCTTGTCGGTTCCTCAAGGCCCTATTTTTCAGTAAAGTGTTGTATAAAGTTGAAATTAATACTAAAAATATTAATTTCAACTTTATACAACAACAAGTATGATTGTTTATTTTAAAAATAATTGCGAAGAAACGATTCAAAGTGTCATTTTTTGCATTATCTTGATATCTCAACTATTATGAATTTTAGCGTTAAAACTTATTTCAATAAAAAAATTGTAGTTAGTAAAATTTTATATAACTTTGATTTCTATGACTTCTCTCTTTTTAGTAAATAAATTTAAAATAAAAGAGATTGTTCGAAAACGAACGCACCTTAAATATGGCGGCAAACGCGCCATCAGAATTTGATCGCGATTTTGATTGCTATTTTTATTTCATTTTATTTTTATTAGGTAAACAAACAGCTTTTTACATGTTTTATAACTATAAACTAAATTTATGTGTCTTACAATCATAGCCACTAACGGATTACATAGAAAAGTTCTTAAGTACTAATAAACGCAAAACAATATACCACTTCTTTTACAACTAACAAGCAAAAGTGCTATGATTATAATTATGTGATAATAATAGATTTAGGGCATAGTGAGATTTTTCGCGATATCTTCTTTCTGTCCTACAATAAACCACAAACAAATAATTCTAAAATTCATAGTAAATATAAAGAAAAACATATTAAATATGTTGGTCTATATGACACACGTACGTCTGTTCCTAAGGTAGACATCTGAATGCCTTTGTTTTATGTAACAGACGCCTGTTATACCCACAATTTATTTTTCGTAGAAATATATGAATACATACATATAGATACTCCTACACGGTGGACTGACGATATTATTCTGTTTGCCGCATGTCGGATGATCTTTGTGCCAAAATCTCCACTTTATGGACCCCAGATCGGAAACGACATCGCGGCAGACCAAGAATGACATGAAAGAAAGACTTGGATCTTTATAATAGAGATTGGCAATGCATAGCCTTAGACAGAACCTTATGGAAAGAGGGTAGGGAGGCCTTTGCCCTGCAGTGGGAAAATAAAGGCTCTAAATAAATAATATTAATAATTATTAGATAATATTGTTCATTAGTGAAAATCAATATTTATGCGTATACTCTAAGTGTACTAACTTTCAAAATAATAGATTATAAAACTAATTATGCCAGAAAACTTACATAATTATTTCAAATGGCTGCCCTGTCAAATTCAAATGATATTTTATTCAAATAGACTTTTACAAGTTGTTTTGAATCGTCAAATATTTTAAAAGCTACCACTGATTCGGAAGAGTCGAGCCACGAGAAAAATCAGCAAGAAACTCGTTAGCTGGGGAGGAGATGAGGATAAAAAATAATCTGCTATTTGTTCGGTTTTCATAAGGCAAAGATAATACGGCCATACAGATCAAAGGGTAAAATAAAATATAATAGTAATTCGAACGTGCTAATTTTTATATCTATTATTTTACGTTAGGCGCGTTCGTTTTACTATTACTTTTTATTTTACCTTTAGAATTTAAGTATAATTAAAATTTGCCGCCATTTTCTGAATCCATTTTTTTTTTCTGTAGATAAAGTTGTCTCCTGTTCGAACTTTAGAAATACGACTGTAATAAAATTTCACACAACTTTGCAGGCGCGTATTTATTCCTAAATTTGAATATTTATAAATAGGGAACTTGACGTATTCTTTTCTCGAAATAAACGTCACTATTTCTGCGCATGTCTGAGAAAAAGATTATCGCTACAGAACTATATTCCGTACGGTGCATGCATACAATTGATACTTTTTAAAGGACATATTTGTATATAGATGACAACTTTGTATTAAGTTCTCTTATTTAAAGATCAATTTAATATGTTTCACTGATTCGTCCTGACGGTTTGTGTCAGTGATTTATTTCCTGTACAATAATATCCATATACAAGTGGGCCACGAATTCGTTAACATTTGAAAAAAAAGTTTTAAAAAACCATTTGACATATTTAAAAAAAGTATTTCTTTATAAGAAAACTATTTAAGTGGATTTTTTTTAAATAATGTCTTCAAAATGCCGCGTCGCGGCGATCTCATTCTCTCTTTGCTGACGAATATTCTAAAGTTTCGGTACCTAGCCATTTAGAAGAATGCAAAAATTGAAACAACAGCAGATTATATAATTTTTTTTAAATAAATTCCAGTTTGGTTTTTATAAATATATTTTTAAATATGTCAGATGCTTTTTATACGATTTTTTCAAATGTTAACCAGTTATTGGCCCACCCTGTATATTTTCACCTGAGAGACTACAAACGATACAAATACCTACTATATTTGTTTGAAGACCTTAATAAAGAATAAGACTTATTTCATGTAAGTTTGGATCAATCCAGGCGAGTAGAACTTTATATTTTTTGTCATGTGTTTGTATCGATTTATTTCAAGATTCGAAATTTGAAACTATACTAGCTAAATGCGTATATTTGGCCTCATTTCGGAAATTGTGTCTCGTACTTGAAATTTTACCTTTAATCGACCTGTGACGGTATTTTCGTTGTGTTATATACAAGTATAACTTGTTTTGTGAGATTTTCTTTATTTTTATTTCCAAAGTTAGCCAGTAGTTCAGTCGCTTGGCAGTTTTGCCTGGGAAGTTTTCCGGGAGTTTTGATAATTATCAATCTTAATAGATTTTGATATGTTCATTGCGAATTTTAATTTTGCCACCTCATATTTCTCCGCCATTTAGGAAAACATGGCGCTTTAAAGCAGTTTTCTGACAATATCTCCTTAACGACTAATGCCCAGTATTGTAATTGTGACATAGTATATGACTAGCCTTAATTCTAAGAATAGTATGTCTAGCACCCTAGAATCAAGCGTAAAATTAATGTCAGATACGTCTAATAGATGACGATGCAGGATGTTGCTGGTTACAAGCGGCACAACATCGCCATTCGTGGAGATTAATGGAGGAGGCCTATGTTCAGCAGTGGTCGTCCCCGGGCTGATATGATGATGATGATGTCTAATAGAGTTGGCATTCCAAAACTTTGATACTTTTAATAAGATGTTATAAAAAAAAAGGAAAAATATTCATTTAAAACGTATTCAGCCGAGATTGTTGTAAACTCTCCTCCGATTAATATTCAACCTTTTTTCTATCACAATCTTCAAATTTTTAATCCAATTTATTATCATAAAAATAATTCAAAAGTAAATAAAACAATACAACAATAAAGAAGTCAATAAATACAATGGTTCTTATAGTATGGCAAAATTTTCTTCGTGCATATATCTTCTAAGCTAACATATAAAGCTGAAGAGTTTGTTTGTTTGCATGAACGCGTTAATCTCAGGCCCAAATTATTGAATTGGTTACGAAGGAGTGAATACACTTACTAGGTATTAAATATTTTTCTTTTTATGTGAGTTTAAACCGCTGATGTTTTTGAATTTGGTAGAAACTTAACAGGTTGTTAAGATTAAGCAATAAAATATATATTTTTGAAAGTGTCCCTGACTAGGTTTCGGAATGGGCAGCCGATTAACCTGGATAAAAAATAGACCGATACACAAAAGGCAAGGATAAAACCGCTACATCCAGAACTCAAACGTCAACTCGTATGTAAGGTATATTTGTATGAGTGCCACCACGCTGGGGTGGAATACCCCAAAATATGAGCTCACGTTCCACGCATATATAACGCTGAGTTACGCGGGCGCATCAGTTAGTGACAGACGCGGGGTCAAGCATCACAAGCGTGAGTAAACTTTTATTGCTTGTCTATGGTTTAATTTTAAGAATAAAAAAAAAAAACAAAAAATGAAAAAAGCGGTAAAAACTATAAAATCTTGAAAGACATGGTTTGTTTTTAAAAAAAATTGTGATTTTTAATATGGATTCTTAGATAGATGCTAAAAATAGAATTTTAAAGAAAAAAATACAAAGAGTATTTACTGAAATGTGTAAATTTAAATTAATACTGAAAAGTACTGATATAATTTGAATGCTTTTTCTGGCTGGAGTTTATATATTGTCTCTTTGTTTAAGATTTCGTATATAATATTTTTTATTTAATTAAATTAAAAGTCTTGTTGAGGTGTTCTGTATAAAAATAAAACGTAAATTATTACCTCAAAGATAAAAATGAAAGAAAGTGCACAGCTAAGGGGTATTATTTTTATCGAATGTTTAAGACGTAAATATATATTAACCACGTGGTAATTATTGCATTACAATAAGATATGTGACTTTGATGGAAAGCATTTAAATATACTTTAAAATCTATATACAAAAAAATAATAATTTCCAGAATGTATGTACATAACTTCCGAACGACTGCACCAAATTGTAAATTTTTTTTAAAAATTCTATTCGTTATTGTTAGGACAAGATTTGTAGACTTAAAAATGTTTGTCGGTTTGTTAGGGGTAATTGTAGAAAAAAAAGGTTAATTTTCAAAAATAAATGGGAAACGAAAATGTAACGGGTAAGGCAATTAATTCAATAATTGTGAGTGCACGAAAGTTATTTAACATATCACTGATTGTCATAGATCTTCCAAAAGTACGCTTTATTAATTGCCTTCGACACTTATTTATTTGACATCATTAGACGAATGATAATATTGTAAAATTGTCTTGTTAGCTATTTGTTTTAAAGAATAGAGATACATGCATAATGAAGAGACAAGGAATAGACATTCGTTGATTTCTTTACCGCGTCACTTGATTATAAATAGTGTACAACATCTTTATAAACATCCTGACACAAATGAAAAATTGGAACAAGAGAAATAAAACACGTTTGAATAATAGATTTATGTATTAATTTTCAACTAGCGATGCACCCCGTCTTCGTATAGGTGCATTATAGATATGCCTTTTTATACATGCACCTTCCTCTTAAATCACTCTGTTTATTGATGAAAATCCCATTAAAATCCGTCGAGCAGTTTACAAGTAGCGTACAAAAACGGAAAGCGACTTTGTTTTATCTTACGTAAAGATTGTTTTCAAGGGCCGGGATACTATCCTTTGTAACTTAAGAGCGTAAATGCTCGCTGCTACAATTTTTAAAGTAAAAAGGAAACTTATTCATTCTAATGGTCTGTTTTTTAATAGTAAGTAAAATTAAATTTTACATATCGCACGCTTATTCATAAACCGTCCTAACTCAAAAAAGCTGATTTTTGGGAAATCGCAAAAAACGTTTTGTCATCTACGACTCATTCTGTTTACAAATAAATATTCGATAAAAACGACCTTAAAAAACAAATTATGTTCTTTAATAATAGTTAATGATGTGATTAATGATATTAGTACGTTATTTTAATGATATTTTATTATTTTTTTGTCAATTTAACTAAAAATTTTTTTAAATAAAAACGACAAAAATGGCTGTTATCTCAGATAGAGATATCTAAATAATTCTTAGATTGGCAGATAAAGGAGGTTGAAACGAAGATGCTTGTATCTTTAACTCACTGTAGACTTAAGACGTAATCGGTCAGTGAAGCGTGCGACATCTTGACATTATGGTTGGCTTAAAAGCTATGTTAGCAAGGACTTCTCGTGCCTACGCCCTAATCTCGCAGTCCATAACTGCTCCTTCGAGTACTCTTCTTCTTAATAACTGTTTTTACTTATTCTTTATCACAACGGTGCAAAAAAAGTACCTCATACCAAAATCGAAATGTGCGTTCGTGCGTGACTTCTAAAAAACTTCATCTTATTAAAATGCAAATTAAGCAACCGTAAACGTCATAAATAATTATGCATAATAGCCGTATTCTGACTGAAAGAGGAACCTAGCGAGGCAGCCCCGCGAGACAAATTCCTCGGTCAGTCAGAGGCTTTAGCACGAACATTTCAAACCGTTCGAAATCGACGAGTCGACTTTATTTAGTATGAAAATATTCGTGCTAGACCCGCAGCGGACCCTTCTTAGTGTCAACGTGGGATGCATTAGCATTGATTAAAAGCGTGACACAATAAGGACTTGCCTCCTATGGGACTAGCACGAACATTTTCCTTCTAAATGATGCCGATTCTTTGTCTTCGGGCGGTTAGAAATGATCGTGCTGAGACCTCTGAATGATCAAGGAATTTGTCTCGCGGGGTTGCCTCGCGAAAATGCACAGGCTCCAAACGATAAACTTTGCGCGGCAATCTTCCTAGGCTGCCTCGCGAGGCTACTCGTTCAGTCAAGACACGGCTATTGCATAACTATTCCTTAATAATAAATAACCAAAAATCAATCGATATCCCTTTATCTACACTAATATCTAAAGCTGAAGAGTTTGTTTGTTTGAACGCACTAATCTCAGAAATTACTGGTCCGATGTGAAAAATTGTTTCAATGCTAGATAGGCCATTTATCGAGAAAGGCTATAGGCTATATATCATCACAGTAAAATAGAATCCCATTTATTTTTTACCTAACTTTACGCGGGCGAAGTCGCGGACACAGCTAGTGTTTTATAAATACTTCAGGTTCTGCCATGAGTTCTGCTATTCTATAATAGCTTACTGCTATCTATACATATAAAATATACAGGTCATATAACAGGAAATCTTTTAGTACTAAGTTCACCTAGATGTACAACTGTTTTTTTTTTAAATTGTGCAATGGAATAAAAAAAATCTCGAAAATCACGAGACATACAAATATAAAATTTGACAAGGAAATAGTTTTTAGATTTTCCGATAGGATAGATTAAGGACTTCCAGGAGCCATCGCAGTTTAATTTTAAGCGGATGAAGTCACGGGAAAGAGCTAGTGTTGGTTATGTCTAATATTCTCGATTCTCTCTCATTAAGTATGTGAGGAGAGTGGGCTCTTGTAGAATATAAGTTATAGCAGTGTTTCCCAACGTGGAGCACACTCCCCACAGGGGAGCAATTTGATAGTTAAGGGGGGGGGGGAATAAAAATGGACTCAAGACTACTATAACTCTTTCGCTTTGGGGTATTTAAATGCAACGCTAGGTACCGGTGACAAATTTGACAAAAAAGGCAACTTCTTAAACAAAATGCTGTAAATAATTATTAGGTATAATTTCATTTGACGGGTCTATCTATTGGACCATGGTTTGTATGCAGTAAGTTACAGTACAATAGTTTTTTTTGTGACAAAATAACATCTTATCTCGTGACTCGAATTTTCCGATTCAGTGGTGGCTTTTAAAACATTTAACGATTCCAAAGAGCATCTCTATTTGAATAAAAGATATTTTGATATATTTTTAAACATTGTTTAATATATTTAATTTTACAATTACTTCTAGCTTACTGATTTCAAAATGCCGTTAAAATTGATTTTGTTGGTTGCCATTTTTACGAAGTTTTTTAATTATTAAGTCTTCTCGGACTTTGGATATAATATGTGTAAAAGACCGTGCTGAGACACCTTCGTATAGAAGGGTTCCGTACCTGACTACGCGACAAAGATTTTTGTTAAATAACTTAAAAAAGTTATTGTCCCATATCACTCAAAACAATTTTTTACGTCACATTTTAACATGTTCTACGGAAAATCTATACAAATATACGGAAAGTCTATACATCGAAATCCTGGAAGGTGACAAAAATACTTGTAGCGGTTTTGAGGCAGTTTTTATCGATTGTTGTTTTTATAGAGCGCGTGATAGTTTTAGCTAGATTGCCCGTAGAAAATGGTCAGATTACATTTTTTGCATAATCTTTAGAGTATTTCTTTTACAATAGAAGAAAAATAAATCGCGCTCGAATATTTGACAAGCGACGAGCGGACGTTTTTTATACAACTTTATGACTCTCTCATTTTCTTTTTTCACGCTGCATTCCCTAGATAACTGTATTAGTTAGCTTATCTCCATGTAATTAACTTAACTTATCTTAATCTGACGTTCCCGAGTTTTTATAAGGGCTCTAAAAATCATTCTATATTAAGAGTTCATATTTTGAGGGATGCAAGGATACTCCCTATTTCTGACGCGCTCGAGTATTGCACAAAATCCCCTGTCGAGCTCCCTTATCATTACGCGTTCTAGATATCATTAGCAAGGACTATATTTGAGCTTTTAATCCATATTTATTATAGTATATTATAAGACTGCTTCCTAGCGTTATCCCGGTTTGCGGTCGCATTTGCACCAATAGCAAATTCCATTCTGTACAACTACCGCATTACACCATAAATCGTCTGTAACAGGCGCAAAGGCCAAAGGAATTATTTATTTCATAGATCCTATAGTAGACGTGGATAGGTATCTTCTATACAATAACGGTACATCGTAGATTAGACAGAGAGCACCATCTTTTTTAACTATCTATCTGCGCCTTTATTGGATTACTAGGTTACTGTTAGTACTGATATAATAAAGGAAATGTGATGATAAAACAATCGGTGTTATGTTAGCTTTAACTTCTGTAATGTTCTACTAATTTATTTGCAAACAAAAAATGTACTTATTAGAACAACAAGACAGGATTTCGCGCCACTTGTTTCGGCACATGACAATGGATGCCTGATATACCTATTATTGGTGACAAAGTATAAAATAATAATAAACAAGGGAAACATCGTTGTGAAAACACGTCGTTTAATCTCTGCAGTAGATCAGTCTAGTTTCATGATTGCTTTTCAAATAGACACTTGTCTATGTATAAGTTAGCATTTAATGCTGTTAATTTAATTAACCGACTTCAAAAAGGAGGAGGTTCTCAATTCGTCGTAATTATTTTTTTAATCGCCTTCAAAAAAAGGTTTTTCTCAATGCGACTGCATTTTGTGTGTATATTACGCGATTTCTGAACAAATGTTGATGATTCTTTTTTATTTAATAAACCATACTTCAGAGTTGGTCTCATATAAATTTTATCAAAATCGGTTCAGTGATTTTTAAGAAATCAACAAAATTCTAAAAATTATAAGTATAATTATTTTATACTTTATAGTTACTAGACACCTACTGACTTTTTGGAGTCGGTACCATTTGCACCTTTTTGACTTGGTACCATGGTCATCAAATCTTTATGTGTCTACTAAGTAATCGACTGAATTATTATTATTATTTTATATATAATAATAAACGTTTGAAAGTTGTAGACATTTACAACAATCATTAATTAAAGTTATTTTTGAAGTAAAAATGTATTTTATTTTGTTGTAATATTGGCTAATTTTTGTTCTTCTATAGTAGTAGAGAAATGTTGTGCAGTCTGGTACAATTATTACATTGCTTAGCTAAACAAAATTTCCGTAACTTCTTGAACTGTGGTTGAAATTTCTTCAGGTGTTTATGTAAATTGGACATCATCCAATATTATTAATTGAATTAAGTAAAGAAAGTAAATAAAAAAGCAAAATTTTAATTAAAAAATTCTTGGGCAACTATGTACCAACAAGTATGTACTCGTATACATTAAGAAAATAAACGCGCGGAAATTAAATTTGTGCTTTTCTTTTTTTTGTCATATCACCTGCCAGGCTCTTTTATAGTCTTCACATGTTTCGTAGTCTGTTTCACCATAAGTGTGTGATTATAGCGTCGTACGAATACTGTTAACAGTGCTATTATGAGCCATTAAAAAACAGATGCTTCAGTCAAATTAATTATACAAATAAATATTATTTTCCAAAAAGTGTTCCAAAAGGAAAGATACGGAACGGGAACGGGAGCAAAATATACCGGGAACGGGAACGGAACGTGAATAATGTTATATGATAATAGAATGTAGAAAATAAGCAACTCAACGTATGTACAACTTGTACAGTACAACGTCTACCAGGTCTGCTTTTATAGATATAAAACAAGCGTTGTTCGTTAGTCTCGCTAAAACTTAAAAACGGCTTGACCGATTTTAATTCCTGTCGTTTCACTCGCCTTTTTTTCATGGAAGGTTTAAGAAAAATTGAAATTACACATTTGTAGAATTGGAACTTTGGAATACTTCCAATAGATGGAGTTAGTACTAGATCTTTCGTCTGTCCTCATAAAGGAGATTGCGTGCTAATATTTGAAAGTAAGATATCAAGGGCGCTACTAATAATTATTCCATTGCTCGAACACATCTGCCAACAAACCAAACACCCTTCAGTCTTTTCCATAAAACGTGACACTAGACGAAAGTTTTATGAAATAATCTTTAATACACGCGCGTCAGTCAATAGCTTGAAGTATTCTAAAGTAGCGACCTATATTTTTTAGTATTTTTAAATAACCTTTCGACTTTTCGACTTTTCCTTTCTTTCCTTTAAGCCCTCAAAGGCCGGCAACACTTATGCGAGATACTGGTGTTGCAGTTATCCATGGGCGTCGGTAGCCAGTTATGTGAACGCTGCCTGCTCGTTTGCTCCTTGTTATAAATAAAAAAAGCTTTTCTTGAAATAAGGGAAATGAAGCAAAGAATTAAAACGGCCCACCGTTTTACGAGTTTTAGCGAGACTAACGAACAACGATTGATTTTTATATGGATAGATAACTTTTTCTAATATTGAGCCATCGAAACCATTTTCAAGGACAATTCTCGTTATGGCCTGGTTTAAATGGTTCACTAACTGTAAACTATTTGCCAAAATTCATCTTTATACGTCCCGCGTTTTTCGAGGTTTCTTGTTAGGTGACCTTTTCATTATATATCTCCACTTCTACACTAATATATATAAATATATAAAACTGAAGAGTTTGTTTGTTATTTGCTTGAACGCTCTAATTTCAGAACTACTGGATCTATTTGAAAAATTCTTTCAGTGTCAGGTAGTCCATTTATCGAAGAAGGCTATAGGCTTCACGCTAAAATTGAGTCTATTTTTAACCGACTTCAAAAAAAGTAGGAGGTTATCAATTCGACCCGTATGTTTTTTCTTTGTTATGTTTGTTACCGCAGAACTTTCGACTGGGTACACGGAACTTGATGATTCTTGTTTTTACCTAATGTCACTCGGACGAAGACGCGGGCTCAGCTAGTATGCACATATACCCATTAGTAGACATCACATTGACATGTCTCCAACGTGATTTGTCATTTTCTTAATTTTCATTGGCTCCTAAAGTGGTTCAGGTGGACCCCCAGGGGTTCACGGGACAAAAAATGTGGTGCACAATTCGTAAGTGAGGGTCCACGAAAATTTATCCGCTATAACTAAAATGTTGGCTTGATTTCACATTTCAATGTAGAGGCAAATTATATTTTAAGAAGCTCAGCGACTGTTTCTTGTTAAAAATTGTGTAGTCTATATTCTGTACGTGTCGAGACAACAACACTAAAATAGGGAGTTTTCCAAATGAAATAAGTGAGAATTGATTAGTTTCTAACTAAGAGACTAATTTAAATGTCTCTTAACTTTAACGTATCTTTAATTTCTGATTTAAACCGATTATACGATATACGATTTAACATAAAATAATATTGAAAAAAAAATGGTGCAATAAATTAGATCGGCGACAGCGAATTTTCTCGTCCGGATTTTCATTGTAGAAATGTTCAACAGCCATTACAGTCTGGCGAACATTTTTAAACGAGTAAAGCATCCATTTTACTAATTACCAATTAAATATAATAAACTAGCTGTGCCCGCGACTTCGTAATATTAGTTTTTAAAAAAAGGTTTAATTGTACCGTGATAGTATATTATAACCTTGCTCGATAAATATGCTATGTAACAATGAAACATTTTTTTAAGTCAGACCAGTATTTCCTGAGATTAGCACGTTCTAGCGAAAAACTAACCTTTCAGCTTTATTAGAAAGTATAGAAAAAAAATATTGTTTCCAATGTTACTAGCAAATAAGTCGAAAAAAATATAAAAATTGTATTACTAAAAATGTATGCAAGCTCAGGAAGGCCTTAAAATTACTATTTTGAAATATAATAAACTGATGTTACTGGTTGTTAACCACAAATTTGATTCTACTGATGCCGTATGTATTTATTTCGATACGAAACTTATGTGTATTTTTTTATTAAGATAGTCACTACTTTTATTTTTGGTATTAATTTCGAATAGGATTGATATTCTGATATTATGACAGTGCGAATATTTTTTATTCAACCTTAGGATAAGATCTACGTAACCATCCTATCCGCCAAAATGTCACCGTGTATATATATATATATGTAATTATAGGAGGTACTGAAGCAGTGTGTGTATATGTAATTTGACTCTTCCTTCGTTTTTTATAATCAAACTTTTGTCAAATTTGTATGCTTTTACAATTACACTCAACAAAACGATTTATTGTCCTGATTAATAGATAAAAGACTTATTAATTTAGATCCTTATAACTGATATCCTTTTTTATATAAAAAATTCTAAAAGCTTGAGTAATTAAATCACTTGATTATAGCAGATTACCGCTGCCTAAAGATATTGCGTTAGAAAGAGGTTACATGAGGTTACACATACGGTATCAACCTTCGAGATGTTCTTCAGATATGTAATCAACCTTTGAGAAATTCTTTAGATACAACACCAACTTTGAGAAATTCTTCAGATACGTTACCAACCTTCGAGAAAATCTTCATATATGTTACCAACCTTAGAGAAAGGCTTGAATTCTGGATAACCGCATGTGGCAGCTCGCTCTATCTGGAGATTTTGTACAAAAAGTCAGACAAATTTATTTATTTATTATTATTATTTAAACTCTTCTTGATGCAATCGGAGTTACTAAATGTTACAAAAAGAGGAGACCCCTTTACCAATACTGCCTTAAAATTCATGGATAAATTCTTTATATTATATAATTTAGGTTACCAAATTTTCCATATTGATTATAAATGTAAATTTTCCTTAACTAAAAAAGAGGCTAGTTTTCTGATATATAGCAAAAAATAGCAAGTCATAAAACCAGGAGGTTCTCACTGTAAATTAACGAAATACGTTAACATCTGAACTTCTGAGTCTCAAGACGCCTTTTAACTAGTTACCAAACAGCAATTAGCTTAAGTGAGAACCGTCGATCCGTCATCAGGTACAAATTGAAATTTTAAAGTGCGCACTTGGCAAGACTAAGGTCAATTGGAGAACGCTTAACGGATAATTCAACTTCCTGATATTGAATATTCAAGACGAAATTTACCTTTTTGATGAAGTGTTTTGAATTGTTAATCCAATTATTGCAGCATTAGGCAAATTAAATTGACAACATTTTTGGGTCGTCTTTTCCGGGTTTGCTAGTACTATAAGGAACCCTTATAATTTCGCTCAGTCCATCCATCTGTCTGTCCGTCTGCCCGTAAGATGATCCCTAGCTAGCATTTCCAAACTTTAAGACGTAGAGATTTGAAATTTTCCATGTTAATAGAACATGCAAAAAACTCATTAGGAAAATTATTTTGAACGAAATTGGACAACGTTTGAGCTTATCAAATACGTTTATAGCGTATCAGATACGGAACCCTTTTATAGAAGCGTGACACGCTCTTGGCCATTTTATTATTTCACTGTTTTTGTTCTTTTTTTCTTAATAACAATACTTGGAATATGTAGCTATTCCGCGTTCCATCCAACTAGTATTCTTGGTTTGAGGAGATCCTGTCGTAATCAATGGCTGGCATTTGAGTCGATTGTAAAGAGTCTGGGGATGAAGTAAGACGGCATTTGGTGATCTTAACTCTTTCCATAGCCACATCCTCTGCAATTCCAGCAGATCCTAGTGTACCTGGTGCACAGGTGTACCAGGGTATACCAAGGAATAACTCTAGACAGAAAAAGAACTAGCATTCTTGATCTGGTGTGAAATATATTAAGCAAATTAACTTAGACTACATTTTGGATAGTTTTTTTTAATGTTCCGCCCTTCTGGTTTTTTGTTCTTGAATGGCTTAGGATCTTTTTTTACAAGAATACAAAATATTCCTTAGGTAGATTCTCGATTTATTAAATAACTCGCTTTAACCTCAATTTGTTTTCCTCAACTGTCATACACCAAACACTATTTCACCCTCTTCAAATTCAATTTGTATGACAATGAGTAACCTATGATCCTCTCCAAGATCCAATCTTATTCTATACTGAAATTCATCAAAATTGATTCAGTCGTTAAGACGTCAAGAGGTAACAGACAGATTTACTTTCTCATTTATAATATTACTATATGAACCCCGGGACTTCGTCCGCGTGGGCCACCCTTATCACTTAGGAGTATGAAATAGATAGTTGCCGATCCTCTGACCTACTGAATATGCATAAAATCTCATAAAAATTGGTCTAGCCGCTTCGGAGGGTTATGACAACTAATATTGTGTGACACGAGAATTTTATATCTAAGAAGTAAGGATGTATAGATATGAATTTACTCAGTATAAGCCGCAAATTACTTTTCGCTTTCAGTAAATTAAGTTATAAGCCAGTATATATTCCAGCCATTTCAATAACGACAAATAGAATTATAATATCAGAGAAGCTTTAAGTGCTTATTTTAATACTGAAAATGGATAATTATTAGTTTTATGATAAGATGTCTAACAAATTTTAACCCATTTAATTCATAATTAATTTAATTCCTAATATGAGCTTTGCGATATTAACCGTTGATATCTTGATCGTATCGCACAACGCTGCGATAAGCTTTGATCTGTTGATCGTTACGCACAACTTTGCGATAAGCTTTGGTCTCATGATCGTAACGCACAACGCTGCGATAAGTTTTAGTCTCTTGATTGTAACGCACAACGCTGCGATAAGCTTTGGTCTCTTGATCGTAACGCACAACGCTGCGATAAGCTTTGGTCTCTTGATCGTAACGCACAACGCTGCGCTAAGCTTTAGTTTCTTGATCGTATCGCACAACGCTGCGATAAGTTTGGGTCTCTAGATCGTAACGCACAAGGCTGCGATAAGCTTTGGTCTCTTGATCATAACGCATAAAGGCGACATTCGAATCTTAAGTCAAGTTTACAAGAGTTCATCACTAAGATCTATTTAGCATCACAAATATCGACCGTTAATGCTTAGAATCTATTGTGGTTCAATTTAATGCATTCACCATAAATAAAATAATGAATAAATTCATAGATGAATGCATAAATAACTGAATGATTAAACGATGAAGAACAAATGAATAACTGAATAAATTTGTTCGTCACTCGAATAAATTAATAAATGTATACATTAATTTTAATATTTAATTTTATATTGACAGCTTTAATACTTAGATACATTTTTAGTAGTATAGGTACTACTAGGACTTTTTATTTTGATTTGATAATAGACAAAACGTTCATTCGTGTCCTTCTAACGTTATCCTGCTGTAGTACGAGCATTCGTTTAGATTGCGAAGAATGTGGCTGTGGTGCGACTTAAGATGACCAATTGCCGTCTGGTGTCACCTCCGGAATCCATCTGATCTCTACAATCTCACTCTATCATCCATCAAAGACATTAATCGGAACCCAATGTTTTACGTGCCTTCCGAAACCCGGAGTAGGTCGGATATTTGAAAACCAGTGTAAGAATGGTTCACCCATCCATCAGCCGGCCGCGGTTAGTGATCGGATAGGTGCTTAACCTAGAGATCGGCTCAAATGCTGATCAGTGATTAAACTACAATCTCATCTTCATTAATAACAAAAACTTTAAATATAAAAAAACGCAGTGAAAATTTTAGGTCACTTGGGAAATGTGCTTACTTTTCTAACGATTGTTGTGGCCGTCTGTATTTCAACTTAGTAAATTTGTAATCGATATGGTTGGTGTACAGAGCCCCATAGGAATTAAGCATTAATTCAAGTGGCTAAGAGTGGCTGTTTTAGAAAACATGCTTATAAAGAAGGGTCCCGAACTTCTGTATCAGGGTGTAGCGGCTGCTACATAACTAGATGGCAATGATGTCAAGTGGAAAAGGTTACACCAAAGCAAACTAGATGGCGCTCAGACACTTTGAGCTATGTCTGGCTATGCCAACAACCTTTACCAATCAAAATATTTCGTATCGCTACGTATCGCACAAATTCCATTAAAACATGTTATACATGCTTTAGATTTTGCGACGTAAGTGTTGCATGCAATCTATACCTCAGCAGCATATACGTGTACATTCATTAATTTTCTAATATATAAATTTACATTTACTCACATATTCACACGTTCATGACAAGCCTCGGGAACCAATTAAGGTCTTTTCGAAATGGCGTTCAGATTTCTTTGAAAATTTCGGCGTTAAGTTTTTCTTGATACATAATTTTGATGCATTTAATTTGACGAATATACAATACAATACATCTCTACAATAGAATAATTTATTTAATTTCCGTCGTCACCTTAAAATTTGACTCAAAGTATCTTTAATTTTAATATCTTATTTACTTTTGCTTGAACGACGAGAGGAATGCAAGATTACATTAGCAATTTTTTATGCAGTAAATGAAAACCTCTCCAGTAGTTCTGACGTTTATTGCTGCTCGAATTCTCTAGACGTCTTTTACGCTACTTGCTCTATAAATTTGGACGTTATACCTAGTAATATAAAGAGTAAAATAAGAGCTTTAAGAGGAGATGCTGATGATGTGTCGCCTCGTGCAACTCTGTTTTCATATAGGAGTAATTTAAAACATACAACAGTAATATGAAACCGAACAACTATGCGAGTCACACTATGTGTTGGAGTGAGTGCGATAACAATGTGGTGATGTGTCGCCACGTGCAACTCTGCTTTCATATAGGAGTAATTTAAAACATATAACAGTAATATGAAACCGAACAACTAGGCGAGTCGGACTATGTGTTGGAGTGAGTGCGATAACAATGTGGTGATGTGTCGCCACGTGCAACTCTGTTTTCATATAGGAGTAATTTAAAACATACAACAGTAATATGAAACCGAACAACTATGCGAGTCACTATGTGAACAATTTAGAAACACTTATATTTAATACCTTTATCTCAAAGCTATACATATATAAATTGGAAAAGATATATACGATAATTATATATTAGTACCCTAGGGTAAGAAACCCTCGTGAAAATGATTGTAGAGGTTTACGGAGTAAATTAACTCGTTATTTCGTCTTTATGGTCTATAAGTTGACAAAAGTTAGCATTAAATGCCGTCGATCGAGTATTATATATCAGAAGAAGGCAGGGTGAAATTATGCCCATTGGGAGAGAACCTCGTCCAGGAATGGAATATGTCGATGATGAAGATGACGATGACGACAATGATGATGATGATTATTGTAACAAGGAAAATGAACGTCAACTCCTTTACTATAAGTATTTAGTTGCAAAAATCAAGCTTTGTTTATCTCGCTGTGGCAATACAAATGTAACTATTTTATCTAAGCACATAAATAATTGTATTGTTATCCATTTATATGAATTTCTACAAGAAATATTAATGACTTTTTCTAATTTAATAATAACAATGCATTCCCTCAATGGCCTTATACCAAAAAGATTCGACCAACATCTATAAAGGATTTTACTTGATTATGCGATTTACTGTATTTAGACCTTTGTTACAAAAGCCAATAATGATTGAGAAGGCATGAATAGTGAAGAATTTCCTCACTTAAGCATGAACCCTTCTGAATTTTGCCTCGTTAGATACTAATGGCATAACTGTTTTGCCATATATTTTTAAGGGATTTTTTTTTTTCAAATAAAAACGAAAATTTGCATTATATCAACCTAATTACTAAATAAACATGAATCTCTTATTAATGTTTAATTTAGTATATGTTATGCAAAAAAGCGAGAATGCATATAGAACATGGTCTGCCATTTGGCTATAAAGCGTATAAGGCTAAATGGATCGTTCATCGTTCCACTTTATTTATAAGTATTTTCCAAGCCGATACCACCTTTTAGTTATTTCGTATTTTTCAGTTTTGTAAACAGAACGATTTTCGTTGGTTAAACTTCAAAGTGACTGTAATGCTTTGGACTAGTCTTTCCTATTTTGGTAATTTTTCTATGCATGCTATAATAATTTATTTAATAGTAAGAGAATTATAGTAGGATCCATATCGCTTGGCTAAAACGTACGTTAACCCCTCGGAAAAAGCCGAAAAGGCATCGTTACCCAATTTTTTTTTTTCCAAGCGGCGGTTATTTTTACGCATTATCTGCGTTAAGTCGAAGTAGGATAGATTATAGTCCTAAATTATTATTGATTAAGATATATGGAGCAGTAAAAAAAAATATCATTATTTTTTTATGTAAATTGATAAATATCGTTAATTCTAGAAAATAAAGTTGGCTAATTGTATTCACCTACCTTTGTATCATCGATTTATATTATAATTGTAAATATTTTACTCTAAATAAAACAAAAATAAGCACTACAACAGCTATGCCCTATTAACCACGCGAGTACATGCATTACGTGCGAGAACATTATATTTAGCAAGGAGCGACAAGAATAAGGTTAATCAGATAGGCATAAAGTAAATTTTAGTACTGTAATCTTCTGTATAACACGGTAGGTTTATTACACATTATAGGAAAGCGCGTTGTAGAATTTTTCTCATACAACTCGCTTGTATGGCGCCGAATGCACATATTGGATATATTATAATATTAATGCGTTATACGAGCACCGTGTTATAAGGGGGATTACAGTATATAAAAAGAAAACAGTTGAATATAATAGTAATAACTAAAACCTTATTTCATAAACACGCATTTTTTTTAAATTAAAACAATGTCTAACTGAATATTTTAGCCATTACGTTGGTACTTGAACTCTTCAAGGATAGAATGTCCTGCGTGAAGTTTTCATATTCAGCTATGCGATTTTAATAATATCCATAAAAGTATGTAAATCTTTATGATAAGTGAAACATCCTACACATACTCGAGCTCAAATTCAAAACCGGTTATGCACTATACCAGGTAGGCACTTCGGTGCTCGTCTGCCCCCTTGTAACATAAAAAAAAACAGAGTATTGTTAACTGAGCGATTTTCAAGAGCAGTATGAATGCGCCCTAAGCTGATAAATAAATAATGAAACCAGTAACTCGTAGGTATTGAGTTTTTATTTCTACTACATATGTTTCTGTTTATTTGGAAATTCCTTGGAAATTTATCGCCGCTACCTCTACGGGAGTTTTTTGAACAGACAGTTACAAAAAACATTCTTTAGAACCTAAACCTACAGACGTTGTGCTCTTAATAGCGTCTTAAAGATGTCTCATACTATTTTTCTTCCAACTACGCAATAATAATAACAAATTAACTATATATTTAGATCTTGCCAGTGAGATTACCGCCATGTGGAATGTGGACTCAACAATTATTGTTCCGATAGTTGTTTCCGAGAGGAGGGTCTGCCAATGCTATTATTTTTTATAAAATACGCTTTAATTATACATTAAATTATTATAATAAAACCTCCCGCACACCAATGCAAAACGATTTACACACACATGTATAGCTTTTACTATAAAATTTGTGCCAAATTTATGAAGATGGTAAAAATATTAATTGGGAAATATTGCAATTTCGTAGTACAAGGAATGAAAATTTTGTATATCGCTTTAAATAAGCTCATAAGTACGCAAATCTAAAGATTAGTCGAATATTAAGATCCAAATTGTGGTCCAATTTCGTTCACTAGGCGATCTTTACTCTACCATAAATCTATTTTTTCTTAATACAATTTGTACATTTTAGTAGTTTATTTCTATCAGTGGTCATACTAAAATATATTAGAAGTATCCATAATATTTATAACTTACATCTTAAATGTATATATTTATTTTGATATTTGGATAGTCTATGGCTATCCTTGGTATCATCATTTGAATGATCGTGTAGTGTGGCCGGAGGCTTAATGTAATTGTACAAAGTTTCGTAGTACTTTGTGGACTTCAAGGTCACATATGTACAAACACTTTGAGCTATGTCCGGCTCCGGTATAAAGAATATACGTAAAATCGTACATTGAGTGTGTAAATTATACTAATTTCTCTAAAATCATGGCCAGAAAAGAGGTTTTAAGATGGACTATTGCAAATAACAATAATGTATTTTGTTCTTCTTTGTAATACGTACAGTTTACATCAAAATTCCTTTTGAATTCTAAGATTTATAGTATAAATATTAAGTGGAGGTCGTTGTTAATCGATAGCCAGCAGTCGATCGCTAGGTTAAGAAGCTCTTACCGCGGCCGGGTGCTATATGGGTCACCAATTCTCGCACTGCGTTTCAAATATCCGACCTCCTCCGTGTTTCGAAAGGCACGTAAAACAGTGGGTTCCGATAAATGTCCCTGATTTATATTAGGGAATTCAATGTGGTTACTTCAAAATGCATGTGTTTGAAAATTTCTTGTCATTTCCCGATAAACGAAGTCCCACCTTATGTCTTGCTCTGCGTGCCCTACAATTTACACATAAGGAGTGATAATTCTTACATGAAAAGTGGCCATAAAAAGGATATTTTTGTTAATATTTGATGACATGATTTATTTTAAAAATTGCGCGGTCGGCGGTCCCCCGCCAGGAACGAAGTTCCTTATTTCTTCAAGTCCGAATTTAATTTGAAGTATAATCTGTATTTTTAAATTTTTATTATATTTGCTGAGCCCAACTCCTTTATTTAAAACATAAAATATTTTTAATATTGATATGGTGACTATAAAGATGTTATTAGGTAACCTAATTACGTAACAACTTAAGACAAAAGGTCCCTTAAGTAGGGACTAATAAACTAAGCTAATATTCCCCCTTTTTCCCCGTAACCCCGTAATCTGCGTTAAGAACCTTCAGATTAAAGCAAAGTAGTTTAGTTTCTCATGTTAATCATCGTCTGTCACAATATGTAAGAGGTTTTACTTCAATCGCGCGGAAATTTTACAAAGAGTCAAACTTAGTTCTCTTTTATTATCTTTTCATAGAAAAAACAAAGTCGCTTCCCGTTCTCTGATTTTCGTCACCGAAGCGGTTTTCATCAATAAATAGAGTCATTCAAGAGGAAGGTTTATGTGTACTAGAGATCGCCAGGTGGTCGGAATTCGGCCACAAATTTTATGAATTGCGTACGATATATTTATTGAGCAACAATTTCAATTCTTATTATAATGTCATCTATTTTCTTCGAGAAGTATATAATACTAGCGGACTCGGCAAACGATGTTCTGCCCGATCGTTTGGTTACTCACTATTTACTACATTGTATTCCCTTTTCCGTTCCCGTTCCTGTATTATTAGAAATCATTTAACATGGTGGTTAAGTTTTCTTATATTTTCTAATATTTCGCTCAATTTTTTTAATTTTTCTTTCATGTAAGAACCTTCTCGTGATGTTAAAAAACACAACGAAAAAGAATTAGCGCAATTGATCCAGCCGTTTACGCGTGATGCCGTGACCAATATAAATAGAGATTCAATTTTATATATATAGTTATATAGTTATTCATGACTAAGCCTCGATACAATTTATGAATAAAATGTATACACGTGTGTGCGTAAATCATTTGGCATTGGTGTGTGTGTGGTTTTATTTTAACAATTTAAAATATTAATATTGTATATTTTATAAAAAATATTCGCACACCATCCTCTAAAAAAACTATAATTGTGCCAGATTTCATATACCTCCATAATCGTAATTTTCGTTAAAATGGTACCGAAAGGTTTTGCTTCACGTTTTAATATATAGACAGTAAATGTATATCTACGTTACAACTGTGCTAAGGGACGGGTCGCTAGTTTTAAATATGAATGAATGAATATGCTTTATTGTACCACAGCACAATGTACAATCAAAAGGATTTATAAACAATACAAATATATATTCAGAGCGATTTCTACCAGACAACCGATTAAACAGAGTTAAATATTTGTGGTGTTCATTTATGATGGATTGTGGTGCAGGTCATCACCATAGAAGAGTACGGGGTGTACACCATGCTGCCAGCGCAGCAGCTGGCGCCCATCAGCTCGTGGCCGCCCGACGCCATGCTGGACCGCATGGACGACCTGGCGCACAAAGGTAAAGGTAATGGTGACCACCATGTTCCTTATCACTTACATATAAGCCATTTTTTAAATACAAAAACAACTGAGGCTTAATGATAAATACTAATAATTAAGAGAACCTAAGAGACATACCTCACTGAGACGTCAAAACTACGTTGCAGGTAACGTAGCTATGGATACCTGCGGTTGCCAAAGGAGTAGCCAGTAATAGTTGTTACTACGCTTCTAATTTGGCGACGTCGCCAAACCGTCGCCAAGTAAGTTAGCTGTCCTAAATTTGAATATCAATTGTTTGGACACGTATCCGGCGACGTCGCCACGGCGACTTGGTGAGATGGGGCTGTTAAACTTTCTCAATTTTTTTTTTGTTTTATAGTGCTAACTTACACTAATACGTCGTTCTATAATTAATTCTAATAGACCGCGAATGCATGAAGCGAGCGAACATAGTTCGTTCGAACTTTCTATAAAACATATTGATGTCTTAAGGCCGATGTACATCAGACGAACTAATGCTCATTCTGCCCCTACTCTATCAATTTTTTTTAGTTTGAACAGACGTAGAGCATTCTTACGTTGTTCTGTCTGCATTCACAAAGATTTTAATTCTTATTCTGTTTAGTTTTTTGATCGTTGATCTTTTGGCGTAAATGCTAAATCGAACGAACGACTAACAACGATAAACGAACATAGAGCTAGAGCAAGAGCGTTCTTTCTCGATCTTTTAGTGTAAAAGAAAGTTCGTTCTTAGCATTTATACCAAAATATAAACGAGCTAAAAACTAAGCTAAGATATAGAATCTTGGTGAACGCAGACAGGGCTGCGAAAGAATGCTCTACGACTGTTTAACTAAAAGAGTTTGATAGAGTAGGGGTAGAATTAGTATTCGCTTGTCTAATGTAAATCCGCCTTTAGAAATCAATGCTTTTGATCGCACGTTTGAACGAACTAATTTCGCTCCCATCGCACTTTCGCTTCCTATTAGAAGGACGCCCAAGTTCGGGCGCATCGCGCACTCAGGTTCTATTAGGACGCGTTATTTTAAGACTTCAAAAACATAATTATTATAAACACTTGTAAACTTCAATATTTTAAGGTTTGTTGAAAGAAATTAGTTTTTTGAGGATATATATATTTATATATCATAAAATTAATTATAATGCACTTATTTTTTTTAAGTTTAGCCTTACAGGTAAGATAAGGTAGTGTTCTATTCATTCGAGACCATCCCCATCACACATCTGGTTTTATTTGGTCATGTTCGTCTGTAACTAGAGACCGTCGTACTTGCGACGTCAGAAATTTTTGAAAATCGTCTTCTAATCGATTTTCGATGGTTCCTACGTAAAGTGTCGTAAGCCATATTCTTGCCAATGTCACTTTTTTTCGATTTCTAAATGAACTTGATAATTTCCATTAATTGTATTAATTTCAAAGTAAAGTATTTTTAAGTATTTTACTTTAAATACAGTTAATAGAATTCATCAAGTTTATTTAGAAAAGGTAAAAGAGTGAGAACGGCAAGAACGTGGCTTACGACACTTTACGTAGGAGCTATCGAATATTTCCGTTTAAATTATTACTATAAAGCTTTAAAATTTTAAATACGTCCCCCAAATGTAAATGTCACTTTGAGAATATTACAAAGTATAGTTTACTACCCATTTACTTATATATAAAAAGTGTTATTATATACTACTATATTATATAAGTATTATATACTTATAATATATAAGTATATAATGCTTATATATTATATACCTCAGGTAATGGGTCACTTACTTTGTAATATTCAATACCTGTACCACAAGTCTAGTCAAAAGCGAACCTAAAATCCCTGAGACGAACAGGAAATATTTGATTACTTTGCATAAATCCGTGAATTAAAATGTGGGAAAATTTGTGACAATATTGTATCCCGAATTTATAGTTTTCGGGTTACATCGTAGCACAGGGTTTTCTTGGTTTTCTTCAATGTCATTAATGAAAAACGTATAAAAGCTGAAAACTCAGCTGAACCACCTAAATGCTTCTGAACGCCAATGGACAATTACGCCACAGTAAGGCTTGGGAAATGAGGTGGCAACTGGATCCACATACGTTGTCGGAGGCAGGATATTCTTTCACAAATTAATCTCCAGCAAATTGAACACCTTATTAAATGAGCCACAATAAAGAAGATCCCCAAATTTATTTATTGTTCTGACCCTGACTTCGACTCTGACTCTGACTTTGACTTTGACTTTGACTTTGACTTTGACGTTGACTTTGACTTTGACGTTGACTTTGACTTTGATATGAGTCGTTTTCTAAACAGTAGGATTATGCAAAGTGATGCAATAGTTCCTAGCTATATTGGTATTCGAAAACGCCTAATTGAGCCCCTGTGACGTTTCACCCGTGCTTTAAGCGTGATTAATTGGAGTAAGCAGGCTTGTGGTGGACAGGTCACAGCGGTGTTAACCAGCTCGGCGGGGTGTTTGTAGGAGGGAGACCGCTGCCAGACTCCACGCGGCAGAAAATCGTCGAGCTGGCGCACTCGGGGGCGAGGCCTTGTGACATCAGCCGCATCCTCCAGGTCTCCAACGGCTGCGTGTCCAAGATCCTTGGCAGGTTAGAACGTTCCAGACCTTTTCTTATACAGGACTATTTAACAGAACTAGATAGAATAAATTAGATAAAAAAATAATAGATCACGATAATTATATTAAGAATATTTACGCTTTGAAAAAAACCATTAAATCGTCAAATAAGTATTTGTTAAATAACTACAAAGGTTGTTGTCCCATCATTATAAAGGTTCGTCGTAGGACTATGGAACCCTAAAACCGATCTTAGCTTCTGCCACAGAACCAAATCTCTAAACATTCCCGATCGTACTCGTACAGATGGTATTTAAATTCAGAATTAATTGATCGCCAAATCTGAATAATATTCCGTTACTCTGTACCTACTGCATTATTAAAAAAAAATAACATCATTCATTTTTTACTCTTTGTGTTTTGTCTTCTGTGCTTTTTGTCGGGTTTGATTGCGATCGTTAATTATTTCATATCATTATTGCTTTAGCAGTAAAATAAAACAAAAGTTCATCAATCAATTTTTGCATCTTCGGATCGACATCGAAGTACAAAGAGGATCTTTTGGGGTTTCATGAGTACCAAATAGTACAGCTGATATATAGCCGTAATCAGTTATCACTCAGCTATAAGCCATTTCCGCATATTACAATAATAGTAATAATTTTGAGATGAAAATTACATGACTATTACAAAAACAAGGCTATATATTACTACTAGCTGCACCCCACGGCTTCGCCCGCGTGTGCCACTCTTATAACAATTTATTAACGTGAGCCCGTAATATACAAATATACAATAAAATGGCCAAGAGCGTGTCAAGACACGCTTATATTGAAGGGTTCCGTATTTGATACGCTATAAAAGTATTTATTAAATAACTACAAAAGATGTTGTACTATTTCGTTCAAAATAATTTTCCTAATGAGTTTTTAGCATGTTCTATCAACGTGGAAATTTTCAAGCCTATAATTAATTAATCGTCAAGAAAACACTTGGAAACAAATGGCACGAAATGCTTACACATTGACTAACTATTCTGATATCGAAATCGGTTCAGCCATTTCAGAGATTACCCATAATTAATCGATACTTAGGTTCAGGGTTGATAACAAAACCCAAGCATCCATTTTTGATTTAGGAACTTTATACAAAACTAAAAAGGAATTTCGATCTTTTATTATTAGAAAATTCCAATTTATTCCCTTATATTGAATTTTTTTCTAATTGGAAAACGTAATTTCTCGTAGTCGAAACTGAATTTCCAAACCATGGTTAATTAAAAAAAAAAAATTGGTTAATTAGTACCTTTTCAAAAATCTATCTACAACTAGGTTATTATAATCTTTCTTCTATCTGTCTATTACTATACTAGCTGTGCCCGCGACTTTGTTCGCGTAAAATTAGGTAAAAAACAATATATATTCAATTTTAGCGTGATAATGTTAGCCTTTCTCAATAAATTGGCTATCTACACTGAAATAATTTTTCAAAATTGACCGGTAGTCCCATAGATTCACGCTTTCAAACGAGAAGCGACACAGAAACATGTCTGTACATTTGTCACCTTGCTTCAGGTTTGTTTATTTTTATTTTATCTAAAGATTGCCAGCTGTTCGAAATTCAGCTTAAATGATTAGATTTACTTACTATATGCTTATTTGAAGTTGTATATAGAAAATTACTATTCTTTGTAATATTTGATGGTTATTATTTCTACCATGATCATGTATACATTTTGACATAATCCTATAGTTAAGGGGTATACATGTGTGTAAATTGTTCGGTATTGGTGTGCGTGTAGTTCATTTTTATACTTTATTATACAACTATTTCATATTATTAAAAAATATAAGCATTCCTTCTCATCACCTCTCATCATACCAAATTTTATACTCCGTCCGCGCAATTTTCGTAAAATAGGGATAAAGTATTACCTATTGATTAAGATAAGTATGTACAAAATTACAAAAAAATATTTGTGTTAAATTTAAATGATGAAAACCCCACGACACGCGCTAAAGTTACTTATAAAATAACTTCAAAAGTTGTCCAATTTTCCTCAAAATACCTCACTCACTTCACATGTACGGGAGCCACACCCAAGTTGAATTTTTTTTATTATTTTAAGATGCCAAAAAGAAAATCTATACTCAGTACATAATTGTAGTACCAAATTTCATACTTTCATGTGCACTCTTCACGGCTGTTAGTAAGGGCCGACAGACGGATGGAGGGATAGAGCGGAACTATAAGGGTTCCTCGTAGGAGTACGGAACCCTTAATAGGAGGTTGATTTCTTCGGAAAAGAGTCTTTTCAGAGTTTCAACCTTTTTCAATAAGCGATAGATTTATAAGTCAATTTTGGCGGTTCAAAAGTGTTTTATTATAATTTTATATAAAACGTCTTTTCACTTTTCTTTTTTAATATCTGGATCGATACTCAGTATTGGCAAAAAAGTGAAAATAAATATTTCGTAACTTTATTTGATGACTTGTGCTTGAAATGGTTCCACTATTATTATTTTAATGAATGAACGGTTCCAGTTAAAGGTGTATAAATAATTGATCAATTAAAAACATGAAAAACAAATGTTGAACACCACGTGGGTCACCACCGGTGGGCCTACCAACAATATTTTAGACACAAATCAATACTTGTTTATAGTTATTTATTAATAAAAATTATTTAAAGGAACTTTTGAATGGAACCATTTTGATATGTTGTTCAGAATGTTTTTCAGGACATACTAGTATTTGTTTAAAAGATGCGGGAGATTATTTCTGTTTAAGAAACTAAATTGATTAGACTATAAGGAAAATATTGGTGTTGAAGTGTTAGATACATATATGTGGTATTGAATATGATATTGCCATATGACAAAACGCATGTAATATGCACAATAGGCTATTAGAAGCAAGAAAAGAGAGTAAGACGACTTAGCATTCCATGGATTCACCATGCTGGCACTGGGTCCATCAGCTGTGCCGATGCCTTCGTCCGCGTAAAATTAGGTAAATAAAATAATTAAAATTTTAGCCTCATGAAATATAGCCTTCCTTGATAAAAGGGGTTATCAAACACTGAAAGAATTTTTCAAATTTTGTAGTTCCTGAGATTATCGCGTTCATGTAAAAAAAACAACTTATAACTTTATATATTATAATAGATGAGAACGAAACGCAACTCTACTACAAAACTGGCTGTTGCACACGACTTTACATACGTTAATTTATTTTTTAACAGGATTATATGACACCCGGACGTCTGTTCCTAAGGCAACTTAATGCCTGTGTTATAGGTAGCCGACGCCTGTTCTAAACAAATAGTTTTTGTACAAAAATAGGTATAAATATACACATATTGATAATACAACCAACTCGAGGCTGGAATCGAATCTACAGTAGTGGGCAGGGTTATGCCCACTACGCCAACAGGCCAGTCAAAATGGTCAGTTAAAACTACGTTTTCACGCCTAATTAACTTAACAACTATGATTAATTTTGGTGTATAGGTAGATTAGACTTTGGAGAAGGACATTAGGTACTTTTTAGCCGACTTCAAAAGGAAGGAGGTTATCGAGTCAGTGCCATCTGCATTAATTTAGCGGAGAACCTATTTGGCTTGGTACCGACTTCAGCACATCAGTAAGTGTCTACTAAATAGTATGAAAGAACTATTTATTTTTTGCTTTTTTGTTCCTCGCCTTTTTTTTTGAAGCTGGTTTTATTTTTATTTAAAAATAATTTATCTTCGTGAAAATGAATGATCGCGTAATAATATGAATATCCCAAAAATTTAACTAAATCAGTAAATTTCACGCAGACAAAGTCGCGGGCTAGTAAATCGTAGTTATATGAATTACCAGTGCTATCATCATCTAGGGACTATCTGTCATACAGCTGTGACAGCCAAAAGAAATCCAATAAAAGAAACATTCGGATGCTAGGTTGGATCAAAAGTCGGATACAGAAGGCGGTATTGCTTGAGACGGCACGTATAGTGAAGAGGTTCCTCTCTCTGGAGCCCTAACCACCGGTGGCTTGTGATCCTGCCCCGCTGCCGGCGGACATCTATTTTTTTATATATTTTTAAATGTTTTTATTTTTAAACTAATATTTTAGAATAAGTGTATTGAATAATTATAATGTATTAACGAAATAGACTAAAAGTAATTCAACGAGTGTAGAACTGTTTAATCAATTATAGGTATTATAAATACTTTTGTTTTGCATTTGTGAAATCCCACGCTTCTTATCTTTATCTTTGATTGATAATTATCATTGCTCATATAAGTATAAAGCCCAGGTTAACTAAAGATAGTCTTATCCTTATTTCTCTTAAATTATTATACAATGATAGACGTGAGTTAAAATGATGGAATAAAGTTCTTAATCCCGCTGGACTACTTTGAAATCGGCGTGAAGTGGCGGGACAATAAATGTTAAGTATTTTTAAGAAGTCATTGTATAGTATTATTTTAGTGACAATAGCAGTTTTATAAAAATAGTTATGTAGGGGAATTTTTAATGTACAGTTCGCCTGATGATTGAAATCTCTTCAATCACCAGGCGAATAGCAAAAATGGGAATCACACATAATATTCTATATTAAACAAAAATGTAACGAAAATAGACTATAAATTATCAAACCTGATCCAAGTTCATATGGAACTATACGAGAGGCACCAGCTTTCAAATAAAAAAAGAATCACCAAAATCAGTTTACCCAATCGAAAGTTATGAGGTAACAAACGTTGAAAAAATACAGTAGAATTGAGCACCTCTTCCCTTTTTGAAGTAAGTCAAAAACCACAAGAAAGAAATTTTTTATCATCAGTTACCGTCGCAGTAGTTTTCCTATGATAACCAAAATTGCGAAGGGGTTGATGGACTTGTCCTGCATCGCTTTGGTAGCTTGCAGCAGAAATGGACCGACGAGTCCGGGTACCAGTACCTACCTCTTTGTCACATAAAATCGGTGTGAAGTGGCGGCAATGCTGTCACGTCAAGTGACAGTATTGACATCGCGTTTCGTTCGGTTTGTGAGACTTCTCGGTGGCCTAAACTCGTCAATAAAGGCTAGCAACACATCTGCTAGCCTCCTGGTTCATGGGCGTCGATAGTCCGTTAGGTGAATTGCCTGGTGGTTTGAACTTTGTAATATAAAAAAATTCTTTCATTGCAATTCAAATTTAAGAGATACTTCATTTGAAAGATATTTGAAAGTACTTGTGAATCGTCAAAGCAAAAAGTATAAAAAACAATATCACTTCATAAAACGTATGTGCCCAGGTATTGTAAATTTAGCCCAGAGTAATCAGTTTTTCCCTAACATGCGTAGAGTATAAAATCCAATAAATACAAAGCACGAGCCCTTGAGCTCTTGAAATCCGTGCGCAGGAATTGGCATGATTTGTTAGGAAAAACTCCACGAGTTCTTTCGAGCCTTTATTCAATATGTACAATATATATTATTACGGGAGTTGTATGAAAAATTATATTATCCCTAAAGCCATTCAGTTTTCGCTATAATGACATTACTCTTCGAACATTTTGAAAGGAAGTCCCGTCCTCGGCTGACCCTTTTAATCAATAACCTTACAAGAAACTTTCTTTTCAATTCAGGACCAATGTATACTTGGCTTTGTATACGTGAACAGAAAGAATCCTAGAATAAATTAATTGAAGGTTACAGATCCCTAGGGTTGACTGTAGTTCCACGATATATCGATGTTTTAGCAATATTTTGTAAATGTTTGATCTAAACACATACACATTTTCTTTTGGCGCGAATACGTCATTAAAATTGCTTCTTCTTTTTGAATTTCCTCCCCATAGGGAGGAAATTAAAAAAACAAATGATAACAAAATCGGGGGATACAGTTTGATGCTTATCTTATCTTAGTTCCACAACTGGATAGCTAAATAATTTATCAAAGAATTTATTACGCTATGCAACGACGTACATACATAGCGCCGGGTGGAAGGGAAAACGCCGCCATTTTGAAGTCATTTTGTTGCGTATCGACATATCTATTTAGCGTATTCACGTTCAAGACACGGCCGTGTCCTTTATACAGCCACAGCCCGTTTTTTTCCATAATATTATGATATGTTATTATCGATTGTTTATTGTAAATATGGTAGCAGCTCGTGTAGAACATGCCCATCTCTTTAACATTGTTGACATTTCGTGCCATTTGTAGTTAAAACGTAACGTCGTAAAAACTGATCGTAAAGTTTCTACAAAAGTATAAAGACAAACAAAAATACCTTAACTGTGTGCTAAGATTAATAAATAGTAAAATAATATTATCGATATGACTGCCGAACCTACTCTACTTATAAGTAGAGAAGGTTCGGTCCTTCCTTTCCTTTAGTACAAAGATAAGATTAACATTTTAATGTTTATCTTATCTTTGTACTAAAGGTGAAATCTATCTATAGAATTAATTGTATACGTGAAATAACGGTACAAAGGCTTTGTTACGAAAATAAACTGTTAGAATTGGTTGGCTATATACATGCCTCGAGACAAGATGTAACAAGATTTTTCACAACCATTTTTTTGTGTTTAATTAAGTTTTTAATGAAATAACCACAACAACTTGGACGAGGAAAGTCATTATGGAGATGGAATTACCAACTTTGCCCGCTTCGTCCTGAATATCTTTTTTATTCGTGTAGGATGTTCTAATTAAGGATATTAAGATAAAATATCTTTATGGCACATCTAAGTCTATGTTTATATTTTCGCCGTTAGCAGTTAAGTTCCTCGAAATAGCGTCATTAGCACCATCCCTTCCCATTTTTAAGCAAAGAATATCGAAAAAAGATCCCAACTTTAGCAAATGTTTGATTATACAATTTACTTGGAAGAAATATATACTTCCACAGATGACCAGATAACATGGTTATGGCTCCTAGTTGTTATGCCGGAGCCAGACATAGCTCAAGGTGTTTGTACATTTTGTCCTGGAAGACTACAAAGTTCTACAACTTTGCGCAGCTACACAAAGTCCCTTCACTACATGATCATTCATATGAAGCTATGTCTGGCTCTGGCATTATGAAATATCAACAGTCAATTTAGTCCAATTGCTCCACCCATGCCATAAGGCTGCCATTTGTGAACACTAACTAAATCGAGGTGTCTAGACGTCTGCCCAGATGTATAGTATTGTAAAGTCTACCATCTGGCGAATATTTTGTACATGCAATTTCACATAATAACTTTCGACGCTCAACTTTCAGCAGACATCCTATAATGTTTTATTTGCATGGCCTTCAGTCTGCAGATTTAAAGTTTTCCGAACTCCTTTTTATTGTTAACCGGCAATTTTAAAGATTTCTGTACCGGCTTCTTTTCATTGTATTGTGTGTACAATTTTATAATTTTTCTGCCTTTGTCCGTTATTGTTGGAAAATACAACATACTTTTTGCATGAAAATGAATACAGATCCAATTGGAGTGGTATGTTTATAATAAGCTCATATGGTAAATGTTTTTTCTATCCAATTAGAAAACCGTAAAAGAAATCACTGAAGGTAAATTAATCCATTTCACTGGATTACACAATTACTTTTTAGAATACAAAAAATATCTATTACTCATTTCTCATTTCTCAAAGGCCGGCAACGCATCTGCGAGCCCTTTGGTGTTGAAGTTGTCCATGGGCGTCGATAGTCATTTGGGTACGCTTAATATTTTCGATACGCACCCATTAAGCATTTCTTTTTGAGGTTTTATTATTATCTTTTGTAAATATTGTCATTATACAAATTTTTCAAATTACAAAGTACATCAACTTTTATTGTGAAATAAAAAAAAGATAGACAATAAAAAGATTAATTGTTATTACAACTAAATAGAACTGTGATTCGAAAACCTTTAACGCCCAAGTGCTGTCGTATTTAATGAAGCTATCAAAGTTTATTGAGGCCTTCTGAAAGCTAACAATCGTAACGTAATTGTTAGTGAAACGATTCACTGAATAGTTGCGTGAATAAGCTATAAAAGGATCCGTTAATATTTATATCGGACGTTAAAGCAACAAGCACCGTTCTGATTCTGTAAGTGGCGTTTATTACTTGCTTTTTTCCAGTCCGTTTGGTCCATTCAATTCTTTGGAAAAATGTAAAGCCTACATAATTTTCTTCTTCCTAGTGTTATCCCGGTCTAGTACCAGGGTTTGCTTAGACTGCAGAGGATGTGGCTGCGAGGCGAGTTAAGATGACCGATTGCCATGTGACGTCATCCTCGGAAACCCCACGATCTCAGCAACCTCACGACTGATATCATTCAGTGACCATTAATCAGGTCCCACTGTTGTGTGTGCCTTCCGAAACACGGAGGAGGTCGGATATCAAAGATAAACCAGTGTCAGAATGGGTCACCCATCTATAACCCGGTCGCAGCCAGAGCTACTTAACCTTGCGATCGACTCAAATGTCGACCACTGATTAGGCCACGACTTTCTCTAAGGCCTGCATAAAAATGCAAAGGAACAAAGTTGAAAAGAAAATATGAAAGCCGACAGTAAATCGTTTGCGCTTTGAATCTGTCCGCAATTCAGCGCTTGCTTGCGCTGTTTGCTACTGAACAAATCTAATTATAAATAACACATTCAGCGAAAAATCGGCGTTATGTCTTTAAGTAGCAATTTAAAATGTTAGTTGAAATTTTAAAATGATAGAAGGTCGTGGCGTCGATCGCTAAGTTAAGTTGCTCTGGCTGCGGCCGGGTGATAGATGGGTGACCCATTCTAGCACTGCTTTATAATTACTCTGCACCAACACCAACCAGATAAGGGACCTCCTAGCGCCGTACCACAACGGTAAGTACTACCTACCTCGGCTTTAATCAATGGGATGCATATATAAAACTGAATTTTTATATAGAATTTTATTTTAGCTTTACAAATGTTGTCTCAAAAGTCACAATGGTCACAATTTTTACGGCTGAGATATTTAAGGTCAAAGGTTACAAAAATCAGATTTTCATGAGTTTCAGCTAAACGGTAGGTCTTATCATAAAGTCGTTCAGGTAAGAATTGTAGGTCACATAATTATCTACAAATAATGTAGAAGTACTTTTAACTTGCAGGACTTTCACTGACAGTAGCTTATGTTATAAGAAATAACATAGGTTAACATACTTTACTTTTAGAGAAGCAATTAGAGTTCCCTACTGAAAATTGCCCTTAAAAGAGTTCAAATTGTATTTTTACTCACTATACCGGCGTTAGTTAGCAGCCATCTTCTTTTCAAGGTTGTGTGGAAGAAATCGCTCTTTAGCGATAACACCGCCCCTATGTTTACACACGTACCTATACACACATATACATACAGACACCCCCGCCCCACACACACACACATACAAACACACAAAAACACATCTATATATTATATAATTTTAGCTATAGTCTGTTTGAAAATTTGTAACGTTAAAGAGCTTAATTATACAAATATACGATAAATCTCCTCGGAAGGTGGACCTCAAGATGCAGGGGATCCTAGTTTGGAGGCCAATACTGCTTTGATATATTAAGTGTAATGTATATTTTGGCCAAATAAACGTTATTTATTTATTATATACATAGGAGATTTAACATTGTTTTAAAAAATGGCATATTCACCTTAGATCTCAAGTGGGGCGGCTTCTTCACTGGTTTGATCACCGTCACATCTTCTCCAATACCGTCCCTCCACTTCTCCAGTGGTGACAGCTCTTTGGGTTTCTCCGGCTGATCATCTTTCTTTGTTCATCATATCAAAAACAATAGAAATAAACAGTTTTCCGGCGAGCGACGGCAAACGCTACGTGGACAGAAACGCGGCTAGTCTAAGAGACCATAATCAATTCATTTTTCACTAATATATAAAGCTAAAAAGTTTGTTTGTTTGCTTGAACCCGCTAATCTCGGGATCTACTGGTTTGATTTGAAAGAATATTTCAGTGTTAGACTACTAATATAGATTATATACCATCACGATAAAGCTTTCCACCTAATTTTACGCGGACGAAATCACGGATAACAGCTAGTAATTTATAATAAGCTTGTAGCAACTGGCAGTATCTTCATTATATCTTTTAATAATAACAATAATAAGAATAAACATTTATTTACCTTACAAAGCCTAAATAAACAAGTAAACGAAGACACTTAAAAGTACAGTATTTTTTATGGCCCATGAAGCAAAAAGGCTGCGCTAATTTTCAGGTGCGACCCTTTTCATTTTAATAGGTCTGAATAATTCATTTTTTCTTTTCCGTCTGTTTTGTTATCAGTAGATCTCTTTGCTCTGCCTCCTAAGGATTTTTTATCTACAAGAACAAAAACATGGAATGGACTAAAATCCCGAAGTTACGCGGCTCAAAGCCTGATGCCGTAGAGGTATTGACTCAACTACTCCTAGCACACGCTGTAATTCAAGCCAAGTGGGAAAGTAAACGGAAATATCTAACACTTTATGGTATCACTAATACTTTCTCTTATCTTCCTTAACTTAAATTCTTTACGGATTTCCGGCCATCCCTTGTTCTTATTGAGACTGTCTTTTCTTTTTTAACGTAAAGCCAGACATGTAGCTTCAAATATTTGAACACTGGTTTGATCACTGTGTGTGACGCGGGACTTTGAAAGTCAAACAAGTGTTCAAACATTTAAACATTTAAAGTTATGTCTCGCGCCCGTATGATACAAATACCTCACCTTCTCTTCAATTTAATTGCGTAAATGTTAACAACTGACTCCTTTTCCCGTACAAACAAAACTTTATTGGATTCGGCAACTGAAGCGTTTCCGATAGCAATATGAGTGCACCAGTAATATCCATCTTCCTTTGGCTTAAGTATAAATACATTGCTGCTATCAATCCGTTCTTTTTTCACTTTCACGGGATAAAATTTTACAGAATCCGTAAAACAATAAATGTCATCTTTGTCCAAATGATCGTCGACAGTTAATGTAATTTTGTTCTCTCTGCAATTACAAAAATATAAGATGGTTAAAATTTTAATTACAAATATCGATACCTACCACATAAGTTGTCGTAACTCCAAACATCCAGCTTTATAGAAGAGCGTTACAAACAAATAAATTGTAATACAACAGTCACGTCTTAATATTGATATTTATATGTATATTCATTCTTAATATTGATTGTATACAATAATATAATCGTCATTATTGAATATACAAAGTAAAATGTATACATGTGTGCGTAAATCGTTTGGCATTGGTGTGCGTGAGGATTTATTTTAATAATTTAATGTAGTATTGATGCATAATGTAGTATTAATTAAATTTTATAAGAATATTTGCATTCGCACACCATCCTTTGTATAAACTATAATTGTGCCAAATTACATACACGTCCGGCCGCGCAATTTTCGTATTGATATATTAGATGCAGATTAATTTTATTATCAACAACCCTAGTTGGTGCCTTCAAAACCGCTCCCATTATCAATCAATAAAACTACCGTAGATTTAAATAAAAACTATCAAAAACTCCCACGCTTATAACAACCTGCCACACCATTTGTCAGAAGACAATGGTTGCTAAGCGTTTCTATGTTTTACACGCTGTAATCTTTTGGGAAAATCTTCTCGATTTGATACATAATGCTTATCAGTTTTCACAGGTAATTTAATTCATTTTATGACTGTAAATTGTTGTATTAGGGAATGAAAGGAGTCGAAGTCTTTCACCCATTTTTATAGCTAACCCGGAGCCACGGATATAGAGCTTAGACTAGGAATAGACTAGGATAATTTAATTTTTATTTATTTATTAAATACGAAATTCTTCTTGACTACTAAATTCGACGAAATTTACCAGAATTGAAACACATTGAATTATGTGGTGGCAAAATTGTAATTTGTAACATACGAGACAAACAAATTTATAAATAAGATATTTTTTTTTATAGTAGTTGACCTTCTGTACATTACAACTGTACTTATAGAATAGAAGGCTTTAAATATCTTGACTTAAAATATCTTCTGCAAATATATGGGTAGATCTAGTACTTCAGTAATTCTATACAATGTTGAATGCGTGATAACGTGGTTAACAACGCGATGCGTGTGCAACGGGTATGAAATTGAAATTTATTATCAGGCCGCGACACAACTGCGTCCCTTTAACACCTTCACGCTCCAAATTACCACCTATACCACCTTTAGCACACACCATGGCTACAGAAAAAAACATTAGTCGACAAAAGTACACGGTTCAAGATTAGACAGTTACTTTAATAAAATTAAAAATACGGAGTATCTTTTTATATTATAAAAATAAATAAAAAGAAAGCATTTTCCTTTTCAGCTATTCTAGTTTTTTCCATTGACGCATTCATTCGCTCAAATGAGCTGCTTCATTTATTATTACATTGTTTATTTGTACTAGTGCATAATTTAATATTTAATTTGGTGCTCTTCAGAATATCAGTATTTTAGGAATAATATAATTAAACACGTGCCTCATCTCATCAATAGAGTCGAACCTAATATCTAGTATAGTAGCGTATTAGTTATATGTTTTTTTTTGCAGCATTGTAATATCTTTTGGTTACAAATAAATAATATATTATTATATTCACCGCTAAAAAGTCCCTCTTCGTCGTGTCTCCTCGATTCCTGAACACTCTTTCTCACATGAGATCGGCGTGAAGTGGCGGCAATGCTGTCACGTCTAGTGATGGTGTTGTTGTCGCGTTTCGTTGTTAAATAAAATAATTAGGATTTTAGGGAATTAAAAAAATAAACGAGGTAAAGTTATGGATGTAAAGTTACAGGTTCTTTATCAAAACAAAGTAAAAACATATCTGCTTATGGTTAAAAATAAGTATAATGTCTTTTTTTTCAGAGTTTAAACGTGGGAGTTTAAGTATTGCCAGATTTTAAGAAAGAACCAAGGTTCTTTTATGTATAAAGTTTATAAAACGTGAACAAAACTTGTTTCTGCTGTTTCTGCATAGAATAATAACGTGCAGGCACTGCATTTGTGGTAGTTTTAAAGAAATTACATTTTAAAAATTTATTTTTATTAATACTTAATACTTTTTACAAACCTTAAAAATAAGTGTCCTAGTTATTAAATCACAGAATAGTACTAATTGAATTAATGTGATCCACAACCGTGCGATTCTCTAGGAATTTCCTACCTGGCACAATTCCTTTGTGAAATCAGATGGTCTGAGGTCCACAAAGTGCAGCTTTTGGCCCAAATATCATCTGATCAAACTACTTACTAGATTATTTCTTATTTTTTTTTACTTTACTAACAAACCTTGTCCTGATAATAATGAACACAACAAAACTGACAATCAACGTGACGTGTAATTTATATATATTAAAATTTTATACGAACTCTCTTCAAACGCATGTGATGATAATGAATTAATCGAAACTCAAATAAAGAAAGGTCGTTTATACTAAACTAATTCAATATATCTGGGAGCAAACAGTTTTCTTATCGGCGCCAGCTGTGCGGGACACACGAACAGAATGACTATAAACAACAGAAAATGTCTTCATTAACTCCGAAGTATAATATATTTTAGTTGAAACTGGCTGATCCGACTTCATCCACGTTGCTTAACATATTACGAATATGACTTAATAAATTTTTGATTTGGCTTAAGAAATTTCTAATTAATCCAAAGCCAATGAGGAAGTTTAAATGTGGGTTATGAATTGTGATGTAGTTACTGGCTGGTGAGATATGCTACGGTGTAAAACAAATGTAATGACGTTGTCTGTCGGAATAAAATGGGGAACGTAAAATAGGTAGTCTATAATTTTCTATTATACATGTGTTGGGTTTCAAATAAGATTTAATAATCCATACGCTCTTGTCGGTGATCTCCTCCCCTTACTACTTCCACGCACTGCCGCTCTGTGGCTGCCTTTGATAGTTAGTTGTTAAGACAGCGTACCGATACATTCCGAGGCCATCATCCCATTTCGACCGAAATTCGACAGCACTCAAGACTTTCTCTTCGCTCCGGACACCGCCGCAGTCAGCCCACGTGGGATTCCACGTGCCTGGACTACAGCTTTGCTAGTTAGTGCGTACTTCATTTACCTCTTACAGCTGCCTTCTTATTTCCTTTCATCCTGGTAGCTGTATTTCCCGTCGCATCTACTGGCAAGTACATTTATATACTGTTCACTTAAAATTAAATTAGATAAATCTGTAAGAATTATAAATTAAATTCTTTTACACATACTGAAACTAGTAGTATTTTCTTATGTTCTACAGATACTACTAGTTTCAGTATGTATAAAGGAATTTAATTTATAACGCTTATTAAAAAGATGGGTACAAAATGCGTCTAAAAAGACGTAGTAATTGTGAAAGTGCCAAACATATTACAACGTCTAGACTATTTTCTCCCTAACAAGTATTGGCAGATCAGTAGGCAGAATAATGGAATGACAACATTAATTTCACAGAATAATAGTCTTTACGTGACAAACATCAATACATTGAAGTCGTAACAATTTCGGAGTATTGTATATCTGAAGCAAATAGTTTATATATACAAAATACAGCTCACGATTTCATTAAAACTTTGTTAAATGACGCAAAAATGCTCATGGCAAGGCTGTAGTTCAGGCATGTGGTCTAACTGCCGTGGTGTCCGGATCCAAGAGAAAGTCTTGAGTGTTTTCGAATCACGGCTGAAATGGGACGATGGCCTGCGAATGCATCGGTACGCTGACTTAACAACTAACTGTCAAAAGCAACCACAGAGCGGCAGTGCGTAGGGACGTAGAAGTAGTAAGGGGAGGAGAGCATCGACAAGAGCGTAGGGATTATTAAATGTAATTTGAAACCCAACACGTGTATAATAGAAAATTATAGACAACCTATTTCATATTCTCCATTTTATTCCGGCAGACAACGTCATTACATTTCTTTTATACCATAGCATATCTCACCAGCCAGTAACTACATCAAAACCCACATTAAAACTTCCTCATTGGCTTTGGATTAATTAGAAATTTTCTAAGCCAAATCAAAAAAATATTAAGTCATATTAGGAATATGTTAAGCCACGTGGATGAAGTCATCAGCCAGTTTCAACTAAAATATATTATACTTCGGAGTCAATGAAGACATTTGCTGTTGTTTATGATCATTCTGGTCGTGTGTCCCGCACTGGTGGCGCCAGCTTTCTTGTGATGACAATGAATCGAGGCAGGAATCGAACCGACGACCCCCGAAGCGGAAGGCAGGGTCACTGCCCATTGCGCCAACAGGCCAGCTGACGATACGACCCAGTGACGGTATCGTCGTCACATTTCGTTCGGTTTGTGAGTTGCCGGTGGTCCAAATCTCTCTTTAGCGGCCAGCAACGCATTTGCGAACGTCTTGGTGATGAAGATGTCCATGGGCATCGGTAAATTACGTGCCCGTTTTAAATATTCATCTTTTTAATATTCATCTCATATTTAGTCTAAAATGCAATTGTTCTATATCGATCTTCAATTCGAAGCCATGAAACGACTTTGCTGCTTCTTAAATTACCTATATTTTTAGAAAAACACGCGCGCTTTTGGCAGGCCATTACAACACCTTTAAATTTATGCATTTAAAAAAGATGTATTTGAATATAATATCAATCGTATAATCGAATATTTCTAAAAAAAAAAATACTTGAAACTTATTTTTCTATAATCTCACTGCAACAATACATAAAATTCATAAGGGCCCAAAGGCGCATCAATTTTGTCAAAGAAAATTGGCCTATTCGAATATGTTGAAATTCAAAGAATATGAAAGGTATATTATAAGTAGCGTTAGTTATAATTATAAATTTAAATCATAAAAAAAGTTAAATTGATTTACATTTAGTATGTAATCTGTGTTAAAAGTTTATTGCCATCATAATAAACATCACGTAATGCCGGAGCCAGACATAGCTTCATTTGAATGATCATGTAGAGTGGCGGGGACTTTGTGTAGCTGCGCAAAGTTTTGTAGAACTTTGTAGTCTTCAATGACAAAAATGTACAAACATTTTTAGCTATGTCTGGCTCCGGTATAAGGCAAATATGTTTGGTTAGTCGTAATGGCGGCACCAATGAAATGTCTTCAGAGCAGTACTATCATAATTCAGATTTGTGTTAACAAGTTATATTGGCGATTGTTATGACGACAAAGAGATGGAAGCTGTGGATGCCGTTAAAATCAATGTGTTAACAGTATCTGGGATTATTCAGTCAGGTCCTTGAGACCAATAAAGACGAAAATGCAACCACATCTTTGCATTATTTATTTCCAACAGTACGTCTTTTCTCTAGAAATCGATGGGTCACGGTTAAAATTTTTAATACGACAAACAAAAGTTATTTGAACAAGTTAAGCCAAAAAAAATGACTACGGTAGTATTATAATGCACTCTCCATATTTTAATGTATAACGAAATTATTAAATTACAGCTATCAAAACAAATCTCGTGAGTTGTAAAGATAGTATCCCACTCACGAATTTTAGAAATAAACTGCTCTTAAGCACATAATTCTATTATAAAGTAAACTCCACCTGTTGTGTGAATTGAATTAAAAGATCGCATGACAAAAGGCCATAAAGTTCGTAGCTTTTCACGAATAACGACATCAAATATTTCATCAGCCATTGTTGTTGTCAAGGGTGAGATGTTAAGTTAATAATATAATGATATATTATTGCACGAACGCTTATTTTGATATTATTGTGAAGTAAATTATATTGTGGACTCTCATGAATTCTAATTTGAATGAATTAGGTGTATTATCGTTTAGGGATCGATTTATACGTGGTGTTAGGTCGAAATGTGTTTCGTCTAAATCAGAGATCGGAAACCTTTTGGCAGGCAGGGGCCACTTTGTTAAAAATGGGTTATTGGCGGACCATACTAGTAAAACAGTTTTTAAAGAAATAAAACTTAAAATATCCAAAAACAAGTATTATTCGAGAAATCTAATACAGTTTTATACTTTATTTAATCCCTGTGTCATATAGTCCTATATATTTATTTATTTCTTTATAGCCTATAGTCTTCCTTGATATGGGCTATTCTAACACTGAAATGATTTTTCAAGTCGGTACAGTAGTTCCTGAAATAAGCCCGTTCAGGCAAACAAACTAACAAATTCTTCATCTTTATATATTAGTATAAGGAGTAATAGACTATTCCTTATTCATTACGTCTTGAAACAAGACTGTACATATGATATCTACCTATAAAAAAAAAGTTCGTTAACAGCTTTTGCCTGTCTCTTTGTACAGGATAAACTCCGAAACGACTGGAACGATTGCGAAGAGCCTTCCTCTGGCTGACAGCTGATGTTGTTAGGAGTAAACATGGGATATTTCAGTTTTAGAAAAATAATTAGAGTTCCTCATAAAACATTAAAACCCTCACATCTTTACAAAATCGCTCTATTCACGCGGATTCCCGGGGTACAACTCGTATGACATATTTTTGAAAACAGTTAGAACGTATGGTGGTTTTCCGAACTCGATCAATCTTATTTACACCTATTTTAATTTCCGTGGCCCTTTGGCAAACGTTGAGTCTGGACTTATACACATGCAAAATCCCCATTCGTTGTGCGTCTGTACATGCATAATTTTTGCCATAAATTTTACAATTTGGCAGAGTCCAGAAACTAAGAACGATGAGCGTTACAAAAATAGAACTAAAATGACTCCATACTCGCCAGTATGTAGTTACGCTGATTTAACAATGAATACTATACACTAAATGAAAATTGTAATTAAAAGGATTATGCGTTATTGAAATAATGTTTTTAAGCTGTTTGATAAAATCAATGCCTCCTGCTTAACTTAATAAAATTCGGCCAAGCGCAATCGTCGGCTTGCGTTTTGTGAGACGTACCGCACATGTTTGCTTAATACACTTTTGTTTCACTTATTTTCGTAACTTCTTTTACACGCGAGACACACTCTTTTTTGTTTTGAAAGTCTAATTTTTTTATTGAATCATAGAAGTAATCTAGTATAGATCTATATATAGAGCTGAAAAGTTTGTTTGGTTTTTTGAACGCGCTAATCTCAGTAACTACTGGTTCGATTTAAAAAATTCTTTCAGTTTTAGATAGCTCATTTATCGAGGAAGGCTATAGACTATATATCATCATGTTAAGACCAATAACAGCACCAATAAAGAATGTTTCAAAATCGGGGGTTCTCTTTCCCATTTGAGAGCTTCCGCTGCGTGCGCTGTGTAAATGGTTAAAGTTTCGCAAAAGTCGTGTAGTACAAAATTGTTCCCCTTTAAACGTTCTAAAAAAAAGTCCGCGACAGCATATATCTATCTTTTAAGGTTGGCTCAGTATAACACTTTTTATGCTAATCAAAAGTGTTCTAAAATAATGCATTATTTGTGAAGGTCTTTTTATAAACATAATATTAATCCTTACCCAAAAAACTATTTGTTGCTGTGCTTTGGTGGCGGATTCGGTGGTTTAGCTTTCGGGTTGCAGCATTACACCGATTTTCCCTCGTATTCATTCACGGATAAAGCAAAGTAGTTTAGTTTTTCATGCATGTCATGGATTTCCGCAAAGTAACGCCTGATTCTATTAGTTAGTAAAACACAAGAAAAAAGAAAAATTGTACTGTTGTAAGCTTTGTTACATATGTGCCGAGATTTTGAACGCAACAAATTTTCATAACTTATTGAACTGTGGTCGAAATTTCTTCAGATGTAAAGGTAAATATGTCATCATTTAATTATATTTACTGCATTAAGTACAGAAACTAAATAAAACAGCAAAATTTTAATTAACAATTATTTGAGCAACAATTTCTATGTAGGTGTCATATGTATTTGTCCTATACATAAAGAAAATAAACGCGCGGGAAATGTAAATATTTCTTGTATGGCCTGATTGGAGTTTTACTCCCAATCAGGAGCATCGTTACGACTTGGGGACCTTCAAGAAAAGAGCATACTCATTTCTCAAAGGCCGGCAACGCATCTGCGAGCCCTCTGGTAAATAAAAACTTTATAACACAAAAAATAAGTACAAGGTCAGTTACGAAAGGGGAAATCAAAACATGCAAAGCACAAAATTTTCACGGTAAACGTACTACAGACTATCTACTTCCGAGGCTAATAAATGAGCTACCAGCAAATATTAAAGAAAAAATAACAGAAAAGAATATTATTGGTCGTATACTGGGGAATTATTTCCTTGACCTATAATCAGAAAATTATACATATATATATCTTTAACAATAAAAAGAAATCTAATAAAAATGTACCGATTTTGAAGCGGCCTGTATATGACCTGGTGGTCATTAAGTTTACTCTAGGCTACCCTACTACATAATTATTTATTTTTTGTCTTGATAAACATTTGTAGTGTTTTATAACACTTAGGTATTTAGGATAGATGGTACGACCACTGATTAGGCCACGACCTCCTCAAAACGCGCTAATCTCGGAAACTATTGATCCGATTTGAAAAATTATTCCAGTGCTACATAGCCCATTTATCGAGGAAGGTTATAAAGCGTAGCTGCTCGATTTTGGTGAAATTTTACTAACAAATGGGAAACTTGTTGTATAGCTATAAAATAGGAGTTCTCTATAATAAGTACTTTATTATAGAGAACTCCTATTTTGAAAAAATCTGTAAATAAAAATATCCAACCATAGAATTTGTATTCTATTTTTATTTAAATAATGGCATTCACATAATCACTTACCATAATACAATCAAATAGCAATAAACCTAAATTGTAACAAAGTGCTATTGTCATTAAAACGTCTTATCACAACAAAAATCTTATCACCCAATCTATTCAGTGTGAGCCGTCCCTATCTGTTTCCGGTGATATTTGGCACAAAACAACTTTCTATGCGTTATCAAAAAATATTTTATTGTCAAAGAGTAAAGCTCAATATATCAAGTATATTTTAAACGAGTCGCAAATTCAGGAAATCACTATAAATCTAACACTTCCAGCACGTTACCACGCCTAAGAATATTCACTTACAAGTTCAAATGATATTTTATTCAAGCAGGCTTTTCCAAGCTCTTTTGAATCGTCAATTTTTTTAAAGGTACCACTGATTCGGAAGAATCGGGCCACAAGAAGAATCAGCAAGAAACTCGTTAGACTCTTTTAAAAATAGCTCTTACAGAAACAAGGTTTTTATATTTTTGCGTGATGACAATAAAGTACAAAACTGGAGTGACTCAACTCCAAGCAGTTTTATCTTTAATATAGTCTTTGACATTATAATACGCTTTACAAATAAGCGGATTTTAACATGTAGTTTAAATTTAACTAGAGACAGATTTAATATTGCCTCTGGAATTTTGTTACAGAATCGTATGCTCGCGTCCCCAAACGTTTTCTGTAGGACAATTTAGCCCTAAAAACACGTTACACTTCAACTTTATTTCTAACCAGAAGCAGGTATATGAAGTTTCGTTTTTCTCATACTTTATTATAGGAATTCAATCGTTAATGGTAAATTATTAAAAATTAGACTGGACCATCTGTGCCTTTTAAATACAATCTATAAAAACATTCATAATGTTTAATGATTATTTTTATCAATTTTGAGAGGACTTGTATTGAAAAAAGAACGTTATATCTAAACAGATAAATACAACTGAAGTATCTGTTTATAATGTCATTTATTAAATACATATTATGAGGCCTATGTTGCACAATACCTATGACAGTACATTTTTTAAACTTATTTATTTGGACTGTCTTTCGCTAGCAAATAGTTGAAGATATAAGGAATAACACGAGCAAATTTAAGTGTTTTTGAATAAACATTATTTACATTTCTTTCTATGTAAATGTACGTGTTCTTTCTATCTAGTGTAATTGAGATAAAGTCAAATGACATCGCATGTTATCTTTTCTTAATGAGTTACTATTTCCAACTGTGCTTTTAATAAAATGATGTATTAATATTCACGTAAATGTTTATTTTTCGTTATTTTTTTATTTTCTTTTTGTGGGTTAATAACTTTATAAGCTCTTGTATATACCAAATTATTTCTTTAAAAAGCTTTATTTTTTGTTGTATTGTGGGAAATAATAATCTTTGATAAAGTTCGAGAGATTGTGACGTATAAAAGTATACTTTTATATATTACCTTGTTAAACAAAAGACACAAGTATTGTAATACTTGTGTCTTTTGTTGTGTGTGTGTGTGTAATCTTATAAGCATCTAAATCGATTCTAATGAGCACACGCAAAATAATTTAAAGTCCTAAAATTTTAGCATTGAATTCAAGGCGGACGAAGTCGCGGGTACCAGCTCGTGTACCCAAATTCATCTCGGATGTGTCCCGTACGGATGCTGTTTGTTTTATCTCTTCACTTTATATATAAAGCTGTAGAGTTTGTTTGTTTGCTTGAATGCGCTAATCTCAGGAACTACTGGTCCGATTTGAAAAATTCTTAGTGTTAGATAGCGCATTTATTGAGGGTATTTATCATTACGTCAAAATTGAAACTCCTTTTTTACCTAATATTAAAAGGAGGAAGTCGTAGGTACTATTAGTTTTATATATAACCAAATCAAATGAATTCGAAATCTGTTTACTAACTTAGGTATTTTATAACACTAGTGGAAGTAATTTTTAGTATGTTTTTTTTTATAATGTAGTGATGTTTTGATGATAATATATTCGACATAAAGCTGTACGAGGGTTCCTCTATCTGAGTAGAGCTCAAACTCTCTGTTATATTTTTTTGTCATCACCATTTCACAATTCAGATACGGTGAGAGCAATTTACTCCCAAGCTTTTTCATCATTCATATATTCCTTTACGGCTTTAAATTCAAACGAAACGCGACAACAACACCATCACTAGACATGACAGCATTGCCGCCACTTCACGCCGATCTCATGTGAGAAAGATGATTACACGTCAATTAGTTAAAAGGCTAATTTTTGCTTGTTATGCATTACTTTAATTTCTAACAATAACTCTTAGCAAAATTTTCTTTAACTAGGAGCTGTCATCCAAAATGATAAAGCACTTTCTTGGTCGACTATACAAAGACATTGTAAAATTTGACAATTAATATTTTCACCGTCATCATGTTTACGCTTTGACATAACCCTATAATAAAATGTATACATGTGTGTATAAATCGCTTGGCATTGGTGTGCGTAAGGTTTTATTTTAACTATTTAACGTATTAATATTGAATATTTTGAAAAAATATTAGCGTACGCACACTCTCCTCAATATAGCCAATCCATAATTGTGCGAAATTTCATACTCCAATTTTGTTTGTTCAAAATATTCAAATTTTGCAAAATGGTACCGAAAGTTTTAGCTTTAGGTATTAATAATATGAAAGTTAGATTAACCTTACAAATAATTATATGGGATTATCTACAGACATGTTAACTTTAATATATTTACAACTAATGAAATAATGATAAACTAAACTAAGACATAAAAAAAAACTAAAAAATAAAGCGATCAAACCAAAAATCTAAAATATCCAAATCTAAATAGTTTAGAGTAAATCTTTGCAGATTGTAAACTACGTGGTTTTCAGTTGTGTTTTTTTTTACATAAGTCAAATGGCACAACGAACAGATGGAACACCTGGTGGTAAGTGACCATTGACGCCTGCAAATTAGGTACTTCCTTAAAAAAATCAATCTTAACGCACTCTCTAATTTTTCGCAATTTTTCATCTACATGTATATAAAAGCGAAAAGTCACTTAACACTAAATCTCAAAAACTGCGGAATGTACACAGATGAACGCTGGCGAGGTTTGTGGACGTTGGCTAAGAACGAACTTTTCGATAGGCCCAGTTTAAGGAGATCTGGAGCTCTCGCAAGCTTAATTTTGTAGACGGAGTCGCGGGAAAAAGCTAATATCGTATATGAACATTGTTAACTTAGCTTTTAGGTCGTAAATTTTATCACCAAATTATAAAAAAATATATATTATTCATATGGCGTTCATAAGTGTTTTTAAAAAACTCTATATAAATAATAAAAAATGAGCTATCGGTGTCTTTTGATACTACATCTTTGTAGTTAGATCCTCAATAGCTCAACGGTAGAAGGAATGTACTAAAAATCACAAGGCACCCGGTTCAAAACCCGCCATCGCTAAGATATTGTCGCACATAAGCTTTTAATTAAAGCTTAGTTGGAGAGTAAACGGGAATGTTCAACATGCCGAATAACTATTTCGAATATTTAAAAAAAAACAGTTTTTTTTTAAAACCATATTATATACATATATAGGACATAACGGAGGTGACAGTTTCTCCCACCTAAGCGCAACCACCTATTATGCATGGTTAAATAAACGAATGTAGGCATATATGAATATTTAAATATCTTTAAAAGTCATTTTTTCCTTTTACAATACCAAGTATAAACTATGTAAAGACATCGGTAATAGTTTCGGTGTGTTTGAGGGTGGGCCAGTGGTGACTTTATTCGCGGTTTTGTATTCAGTAAGCCATAACATTATTTTAAATACCGTAAGCCATATATAGGACTTTAAGGTGGCGACATTTTTTATCATCCAAAGAGGCAACATTTCTTCAATGAATAATTAAACAATGTCGTCATTTTAGATATGTAAATTACGCTTAAAAGTCAATTGTTCTTTTTTTAAATATCAAATGTATACTTTCAAAAGACACCGGTAATAGTTTCGGAGTCTTTGACTGTGGACTAAGTTATTCGCGTTTTTGTACTCAACAAGCCATAACGCTATTTGAAAGCCATATGCAAGACTTTAAGGCGGTAACATTTTCTACCATCCAATGAGTGAAATAAATGTTGCCTAGATATTTTTTTAATGTTGGTATAATAAATACGTAAATTACGTTTAAAAGCCAATGGTTCTTTATTAAGAATATCAAATATGAAATGCTAAAAAAGGCATCGGTAAAACTTTCGGTGTCTTTGAGGGCAGACTAAGTTATTCGTGGTTTTGTATTCAGTAAACCATAACATTATATTTAAAGCCGTAAGCCATATGTAGGATTAAGGCGGTGACATTTTGTACCATCCAAGGAATTAAATAACTGTTCCCTACATTTCTTAAATGTTGGTATAATAAAAAAGTAAATTACTTTTAAAAGTCAATGGTCCTTTTTATGAATATCAAATATGAAATGCTAAAAAAGGCACCCGTAAAAATTTCGGTGCCTTTGAGGGTGTGGTAAGTTATTTGTGGTTTTGTATTGGGTAAGCCATAAGTGGTTTGGCTTCAACGTGTAATTTATAGGTTTCGTGTGCAATTAAAAGTTACTTGCTACTAAAAAAAGCAACACAACAGTGTTGCTTTTTTTAGTTGAATTCCCATTCTGGGCTTGCAGGTGTTGCATTTAAAATAAACTCCTTTATTTGTATATAGGACTTGGAAATATTTAGGAAAATGGCTGTTGTCCATTTTATTACATAGAAAAATATTCTAGCAGAAAAATTATTATTCGAAACTTTTAAAAAATATTAGGTAGCGCCACACTTGCAGTCTTTTGGTCTGCAGCCGAAATGGACCAGCGCGTCCGGGTACTAGGACCTCTTTCAAACATAAGATCGGCGTGAAGTGGCGGCAATGCTGTTACTTCAAGTGATGGTATTGTTGTCGCGTTTCGTTCGGTTTGTGAGTCTTCCCGGTATGTCTCGTCTTTAAAGGTCGTCAACGCGTCTGCTGGCCTTCTGACATCCACCATAACCACCAGATCCCAGACCCTTGTAACATAAAAAAAGATGTTCCTAGAAATTCGATAAAAGTTTTTATAAAAAAAAAGCAGAATTAGGGTCCTCCAGAATAAATTCAAAACCATTCAAATTTAACAAAGTCATGGAATAAAACGCGGATAAAGTCTTGGCTAGTAACAACAAAGTAATTAAAAACATTTGCATTGGCTAATTGTTGTTTGACCAATTATTGGAGCGTTGGCCGTGCGTTGGCTCCAATCTCTGTTATTTGTCCAATCAGTCGGGTCATACTTGGTCGTTTTTTTAACAAGGTTGCCCAATATTAACTACACATGTTTTATGTCGACTAATTATTTCGTACAAGGGTTTTTTGTTGTACAATAACTATGCTTTCAGTTTAAGTGGTTTATTTTGACGAACTCCGTAATAGTACTCTAATGGGACTGCTAGACGATTATTTATTAAAAATAGCACACAGAAGCTTATAGAGGGCCTATCACGAAAATTCTCGGTAGTTTTATTTATTTTATTTTACAATTAATCAATTAATGTACCAATATAACAAATATTAAATATGTAACAGAGAATTTTGTGAACAAAGGATGATTTATCTCTCAAAAGAGATTTCTTCCAGAAACCCTTAAATAATAGGAGATTAATGAGAAGAGACACTTCTCTTCTCATTAATCTCCTATTTTATATTTACTGTACCTACACCACTGTGTAGGTACAGTAAATATATATGATAATTATCGATAGTTTTACTTACTTTTACGTTCGACACTAAACGTCAAATGAAACAACAATTGCTAAGTATTGCTAGCACGAATGAAATCTGAACTTGCACGAATCGAATCCTCGACGATACGGCCATGTAAGTTGTGAAATAAGGAAGCACGAACCTTGATATGAGGTTTCGTTTCGAACGTACAAGTAAGTAAAACTATCGAGAATGTTCATGATAGACCAGTTATCTTAGTATGTTACTGGATTTATTTAACTTATAAGTATGTGGTTACTGTTAAAATATATGGTTTACATTGAGTATGTTGTCTTTGAATTTTGACTTGTTGCAGCGATATCTTCATCATGACTTCCTGCTGATTTTTTCACATACTGAAACAATTTTGTTAAATCTCAGATTATCGTGTAAATTGTCCGTTTCATAATTGCCAGTAGAAAGCTATAAATATAATAAATCCGAAAATGAAACAAGAGAAAATCAGTGATTTTCGGTTGTGCCTATGAGACTGAAGCATCATCAGGTGATATACAGAAGTTATTCGTATAGTATATTTGATTTAAAAATGTATATTAAAATTAGGCCAAAACCAAATAATATAAATAACTGGCACAAATGTTTGAATTTTACATTTTTAATTTTTCTAGCATCCCTGGCAGACGCTGTCCTGCCTGAATGTTGGCTTACACTTACTAACGTAGACTAACTTGTATAAGTTAGCAGTCATTGTATGGTCACGCTAAAATGCCACACGGTAAGCCACAGCCTTCTAATAAAAAAGAATTAATCACAATCGCTTCTCCCAGTCCAAAGTTTTCACAGAGAAAATAGAAAAAAAAAACATTCTAATTGAGAAAGGAGGAGGTCCTTTTATGAAGCCGGTAGAAAATTAAAAAAAATGCCAACAATTATCAATTTGGTCCTGGCCGAAGATAAATTAGCGAATTTTATTATTTTCAAAAAAGTTTTTCTTTTACAAAATCCGTCTGTAGGTATTAAGTAGCTAGCTTTATACATTACTTTTTTCCTTGTATTAACTCTTTTTTAATTTCATTTTCTTTAGAAAGTGCAATTTGCGGATGTTTGCAAAACACGCGTGTCTTCTCCATAACAAGCAACGTGTTGCAAACGTACTTGTTAGCAAACGTACATTTTGTATCAATGTTGATGCAAGCCATCAATCAAAAGAAGACAAGATCAATGTTGATTGAATATAAATACATGACTGTACATATATATGTATATATCTATATACTAATATATAAGGCTGAAGAATTGGTTTGCTTGAACGCACTACTGGTCCAATTTGAAAAATTCTTTCAGTTTTAGATAGCCCATTTATCAAGAAAGCTATTATAGGCTATATATCATCATGCCAAAATTACATCTAATTTTTTAACATAATTTTACGCGGACGAAGTCGCGAGCACGTCTAGTACACATATATGTATCAACATGCTTCTATCTGCTAAATCTGTCAGCTTATTTTAATAGTATATATTTCTTATGTTTCATTTTATAGTGTCGATCGCAATAAATACCAGATCCACATTCCATTGCCACCAAAAATTGACCCAACAGTAACTATGATGCAAGTTGAAGAAAAGCCAGATGTTACCTACAGTGATGTGGGTGGATGTAAGGAACAAATTAAGAAGTTACGTGAGGTGGTGGAGACGCCACTTTTACACGTAAGTTATATGTGACGCAAATAATTAATTACTGTTAAATCTCTTCATAAACAACTTTCATTTGGGGATATTCAGTTAAGATATTATATATTTTTGTAACAGTTTTTTAACTGTATACACAGTAAATGTTAAAATGTAACAAAATATTAACTGTGTTATGTTATCTGTGTTCCTATGTCAAATACTAAGAAAATAAAAGGTTAGTCTATTTTGCAACCACGTTAAATGTTGATTCACCCCCTAAATTTATATTAATATACACTATTGTTTGTTTATGTTTTTTTTGTACCCTCAAAAGTAACTGGTACGGATCTTGTAAAGATTTTAAACACAAAATTTTAAACGGTTTATTTATACTCATATTGTTGGAATTCTTATCTAAGTATATACATAAAAGCGAAAGGTCACGAAATTTCGAAAACCTAGGGACGTACAAAGATGAAATTGGGCAGGGAGGTGGTTTATAGTCAGTAGACAAATTTTTCGGTAGGGCTAGATTAAGAAACTCTGGTAATAGAATAGACATTTACTCTTTATTCTTACAGATATTCTTACATTTGGTTATACTTGATTATTTTTAAAGGAACAGTAGGTAACTTTGAACAAAGGAATTTTTTAAATACCGCTGTTGAATCCAAATCCGTTTTATCTATCTCATGTATTGAAGTTAATCAATTAAAATTGCTTCAAAAATTACCCACGAAGATAGAAGAGAAACATAACTTCTTTTCTGGCTGTATGTTATAATGTGTTAATTTCTTTTGTGGTGTACAATACAGCGTATAAATAAATAAATAACTACATCTAATAGCGATCGAAATCATGTGCATACTAATAATCGTAAAATTAACCAAGTACTTGATTTCCAAGGACCTAAGTCAATCAGCACCTATACATACATACATAGGACTGACACACGGACGTCTGCTCCTAAGGTAGACAACTTAATGCCTGTGTTATAGGTAACAGACGCCTGTTATACACAAAGTTTTTTTTATTGTAAATATACTTATGTACATAAAAGTTTCTATTAGTGATTTCAACATTACCAAACAACCATATATGCCATCTTACACAAAAATAATCACACTGTCTAAAGGCTGATTTACATTAGACGAGCGAATGCTCATTCTACCCCTACTCTATCATTGTTTTAGTTTAAACACACATAGAGCAATCTTTCCTTATTATGTCTGCGTTCATAAGTATTCTAATACTTATCAAAATTTATAATAGCTCGTTGATATGTTGGTGACACTAAGAAAGTGGTTTCCGTTAAACAAAAAGATCGGGAAATTATGCTCTTGCTCTACCTTTATGTTCGTTTGGTCTGAACTCACCTTTACACAAATACGAACATTTACTGTCACATTGAATAGACTTGTCGCCCAGTTCCAAAAGTAGCACTCAATCTCGTGTACAGCGCAGCAACGGGGCAGGACATTATTTTGGTTTTGACAGCAAAGTGCTGTCATTTGAATTTGATGCCTTTATGAGATTTATGCTTATTAAGGCCAGACAACTCTATCATCTTCGCTTCGTATTTTACCTGCAGAAAAGCTTTTTATTTGACAATAAGTACCTTTTCTTCATGGTCAAGATCAAATCTATCTCTATACTGAAATTCATCAAAATTGGTTCAGCGGTTTTATTGTGAATACGATATAGACAGAAGTATTTTCACATGAATAATATTAAAATAGCGATTAGTTGAGTATTTTAAATGAAATAAGTTTAACAACATGAAAGCACTTTTTTAATAGCAGATTATTGCAGCAAGCGCAAAGTGAGTCATTAATGCACGAGCGCATTAATTACTAACTTCAGCAAGGTGCGTAATGTACTTTTCTTGCATCGCTGCCTATTTCCACTTTCAAACAATTCTTGCTATGTGTGTAGTATCAAAGTTTTACATTGGTACAGAATGTGCACATTTCGTTTTGTTTTTCGGATTTACCCCAACCCGACGCGACATCTGAGAGATGACCAAAATTAGCCCAATTTTGTTAGCCCCTACTCAATAAACCGCAATGGGGTCAGATAATTTTTGCCTAAATGAGGATTGTTGTTGCTCAAATAATGTCATTTGTGCTCTGACTCCTTGAGAAGTAATTAAATACAAATTTCGAGTTCATTCCTTAAGAATCGATTTTTAGATTTCTTGTATGTACATATATGTATTTATGGGAAGTAAAGTTGCGCTTATAAAAAACTTTATTTAAAAAATTGCTATTGTATAACTTCAGCTTTACCACAATCAAAACTTACTTATTAAAATAATTAAAATGAATACCGTCTGTACTGCTGGTATTAAAACAAACCTGTACCTATACATACATACATACAGTAAGATAACTTCTCACCAAGTTGACTTTGTATGTTTGTTTATTTGTATCGCGCGGAGTTATTGTGATTGAAAAAGTTATGGGTCCGGGAAATATGCCCATATGTCTCCGTCCAGTGCTATTTCAGTCCAACGTGCTCCAGTAGTTCTCTTTATATCATCTTCCCACTCAGAGTCTCTTCACTCGTCAGAGTCTCTTCTAGATATATTTCTATATAAGTGTGTTTTGGCACGCATATGACCATTGTATTTTTCTAACAAATTCCTCAAGGAGTTCAACACTAAACATTAAACCGTCGAGCAATACGTTTTTCAAAGCAATACGTGTTCCGGTGCTTTAAATAAAACAAACCCAAAGTCCGGTTCATCGTCGTGTTCCGAAACTTAAGAACGAGGCAAAGCGAAACAATTGAGTTGAATAAACTTGCCCGAACATTACTCACTGTTTGTAGAAAAGTACATTGGCGCAGTTTCCGCAAACTTTGGAATTTCTTAACTTTAATTATCAAACACTACACCAGTCTTCATTTAAAAGACTAATGATTATGCTACCTTTGTACAGTCAATATACTGCAGCCCCCGGGTCCAGTTTCTCTGCAAACCATCTACGAATCCCTTGGAATAAACACACACAGTTTTATCAAAATCGGTCCAGCGGCTTAACATAGTGACAAAGGCTTGTACAGTCGACGTTTATATAAAGATATACTAATTCTTACTACATATAATCGCTTTTTAAGTCAAGCCTTATGATGTTTCCAAAAATAATTTTGCCTCCGCGAAAATTTTAAATGAAAATAACTCGCCGCGTTTTTCATATCGCGCTTAATTTATCTCACGTCGCTGAGATTTGCCCCCAAAATCCGGGGGTCGCTCAGGTAAGTACAAACTCTGATTGTGTTACAAGTTATAGTATATCTTATGTACCGATACTAGCTGTTGTCCGCAGCTACGTTCCCGTTGATTTATTAAAGTTGGATTTTATCAAATAATATTAAGAATAATTTTTATGTCTACTTATTCTCGTTTCCCCTCCTAAGTTTTAATTAAAGGCCTGTGCTAGAAGTGATCCATGACCACGACGACTCTGAAAAAAAAGTACAAAAGAAAGCTCGGTAAAAAAGCGTCGCGTTATAAAAGGAATGGGTCACCCATCTATCACCTCGCGCGCGATATCATCGTATGATATAATCTATACTAATATACATATATCTGAAGGGTTTGCGTGTTCGTAGATTTGAACACGCTAATCTCAGGAAATACTGGTGCGATTTAAAAAATTATTTCAGTGCTAGATAGCCCATTTATCGAGGAAGGCTATAGGCTATATATCATCATGCTAAAAATTGACACCTAATTTTACGCGGACGAAGTCGCGTATATCAACTAGTATAGTATATTTTTAAATTATCTTTCCAGCCAACAGCCCCGAAAGCATGCAATGCCAATCAATGACAGTCGTTATGCCGATGAACGGCTACCACTCACCCACACAGGAAAATAAGAGTAAGTTTTTACGTTTACTGACTATCGTGTATATTTTTAATCTGTTACTTAATTAATAATGATTAAACTCAATAATCATAGAATCTGTTAACATTTTTTTATACCATAAGAGGCGAACGAGAAGGCGGTTATCGCCTAAGTAACTACCGACCTCCAAGGACATCTGCACCAATAGAAGGCTCGCAGATGTTATGCCGGCCTTTAAAGAAGGATTTAGCCAACCGGGTACTCTCACAAACCGAACGAAACGCGACAACAATACCATCACTTGAAGTGACAGCATGGGCGCCACTTCACGCCGATCTAAAGTGAAAAAGTGGTACTGGTACCCGGATGCGCCGGCCGTGACGCTACATCTAATATATACATTGAGCACAGTCAGCACTCGGATGGGTGACCGCCCTTCCATTTCCACAATCTATTACATGTAGATAAAATTAAAGGGTCTGTTTGTAACGTGAAAATAGTGACATAGACTAATTGAATTTTCGAAAAATACTTAGGATTTCGCACAATAAAAGAAAACCTCCAAAATTTAAACAAAAGCACTGAATTCACGTGCTTCAGCTGGTTTACAAATATAGTAAAAGTAACGCTGATATTGTTATTTGTGTGTACAGATGCCGGTCTGTTGATGTGTTCGCCGCACAGCTCATTGGACGGCTTTCTGCAGCAATCCACGGCTAGCTCAGACGCCAGTGATACTAGGTAAATAGCTATGCTATATTTGATTAAACTCATGTATGGTTTGGTAGTGAAACTTCCTCCAGCTTATGAATGAAATCGCTTAAAGGTACAACTTGAACACGATGTTTTGAAATGTCGCCCCATGAAAACATTATATGTATAAAATTATTAAATTGGTAAATTCTTCTTAAAATTATAACTATTTTTCTCTCTTTGAGTACTCTGTTTTTGTTGTGGTTAGTTAATGTACTTACTTGGTCATAAATTAGTATAAGCCCTATAGGATTACCAATAAATAAATAAGCGAATCTTTGATCATGATGGCCGTGTCCTTTAAAGACGGAGTTTGAATCGTATATCATCTTTTTTTGTGCAATAAGCATATCAAGTCCATAAATGTGGATTTTTAAAAGTACTAAATAAACTTAAGATTCATTGAAATGCAAGACAATGTCTAAAAATTGACGTACCGTCTTGTGTCCCCCAAGAACGAACCTGTGTTTTCTGAGAAAGTAGGCTATATTCCTTACCACTCGGCTAGGCAGTAACTTGTACATTGCACTTTCGCAAAAGAAATATATGCACACAGAATGCTATTCCTAAAACAATGAAATAAAGAAATATACTAAAAATATTTTATTTATGTATAAATACTGTTTCCCGCGACTACGCGCTAATTGTGAGGGCACTTCGACCTCCTTAATCTAGCCTTATCAAAAAAATCTTTCTTAGCGTGTGTCAACTAACTACAAACTATCCTCCTTAGAAAATTTCATCCTAGTAGTTTCCTACGTTTTTCGAGATAACGTGTTGGTGACGTTTCGCTTTTATATGATATAAATAAAGGAACCTGACATATTAACCCAGTACCCCATTTTACATTTATTTAAAGATTATAAAAGAATGTAAAATCATTAAAGAAAAAAATTGGTTATCCACAATCATTATACGTCATTGGTTTCTTCATTTCAATGAGCATGTAGTGTGAACGGGGACTTTGTGAAACTGCACAAAGTTTTGTAGAACTTTGTGGACTTTAAGGAAAAAAATATACAAACACTTTGTGTTATATCTAGCTCCGGCATTATAAAGCAACACTTTGGTCAAAATTTCAAATGGCAATTTAATTTCAGATTCCAATACGTGCTCGCCGCAGCGACCTCTATAGCGACCAAACAAAATGAGGAGACCCTCACATACCTCAACCAGGGACAGCCCTACGAGATTAAACTCAAGAAACTGGGTGATTTGTCACACTACAAAGGGAAGATGTTGAAGGTAAGTCGTCATTTGCGAGGAGGAGGAAAAGAATATTTAAATTTTGGTCTTTCCATCAAAAATTTCCAAAAAAATAATCATATTAATCAACTCGAACAAAGTCCGATCTCGAATCTTTTGTTTTCACGTGTTTTTTTTACCCAACCCATCTTTATAATATTTGCCCAGCTGCTTTTCCAATCAGCTAACTTGCCTCTCTGTCCACATATAGCGTTAAACTCAAACAGTGACCTGTTTCTTGTTGCATTCTCTTGTATGGCGTTGAAGCGTGGACCCTCACTGAATCGACGTTTAAGAAGATCGAAGCTTTTGAAATATGGATATACAGGAGAATGTTAAGGATATCCTGGAGATATAAAATAAGAAGCATATCCGTGGTCAGTCGCGTGAAGAAGAAAGCAGAAGTTTTATACGCGGCAAAGAGGAAACTTGAATATTTCAGTCACTTCATAGCAATCCTAAATACCACCTGCTGCGCAAGCGCATTGGAAGCGCGTGGAAGAACATCTTGGCTTCAAAATCAATGCTAATGGTTTGGGAAAAGTACCCGTTAACTATTTAGAGCTTGGTATCAGGAGTACAAGTTGCCAAAATGATCGCCGAACTTCATGAGAAGATGGCACTTTAATAAGAAGAAGAAAGTGACCTTTTTAACCGCAGCACAATAACCTCTTATTTGTCTTTTCATTGTAATATTCTAAGTTTAGGTGTTTTGCTCAAATAAAATGTCTATTTAGGTATCTGTGTAGAATCTTTCGATATTGTTTAAATATTTGACTTCATTAGCAATTATCCAGTGCCACCTTGAAAGCAACTTTTGTGCGTTGAAAACTTGTCAATTTTGTCCCCAAACTTTAACCCCAAAATCAAGTTTTATTGTATAACACTCTTCATTTTGGTAATAGTAAAGTTTTAGCGATATTGTTAATAATAGTGAAGTCACGTGCAGTCAATTTATATTTCTGTCTGTCTCTCTGAAGACACTAAGGCGAGTTCTGCGACGACGAATCCATTTTTCAACAACTTCATATATTTTTTCAATATTCTCATATATTTTTGCAACATATTCATATATCGTTTGTTTGTCCACAGAGTATAATAAAGATCTGTTTCCACGAGCGTCGTCTGCAGTACATGGAGCGCGAACAGATCGCCCAGTGGCACGCCGAGCGACCCGGGGAGAGAATCATTGAGGTACTTTTTGTTTATAAAAATAAATGCTAAATTTGACTCGTAATTGGATGTGCACTTTAACTATGGTCTTGCTTAAGATAAATTTTCTCGTAATACAGCTGTTAACTGCATATTTAAACTGAACTATTTGAACCGACTGAGTTCTAACGAAGTCATTCTCCTCTAAATTCAGCTTTAAGTCAATTAAACTCTGCTTACAGCTCGCAATTTTATACTAATAGCTTACAAAAATCGCTATTTATTGACCATAGCTTACAATTTAATGCTAAATAAAGTAAATGATTTATTTATTTTGTAATTATTATACATGCACTAAATAAACAGAGAACAAAACTGTATTAAAGTGTGTAATGTATTTTTATTGTATTTTTTAATAAAGACTTAGGTATGCTCAATATTTTCCCAACTAAAGTTCGTCTGTCACGGAAAGTTCTGTCAAAATCAGACTATCTCGGAGATTAGACGTAACAAACAGAGAGAGAGAGAGAGAGACAAAGACAGATAGTCAAACGAGATTCGTAATAAAAATGACCAAAAGCGTGTCAAGAGACGATTATATAGAAGGGTTCCGTATCTGATACGCTATAAACGTATTTGTTAAATAACTCCAAAACTTGTAGTCCGAATTCGTTCAGTATAATTTTCCTAATGAGTTTTTAGCATGTTCTATCAACATGGAAAATTTCAAGTCTCTATGTCTACGTCTAATACTTTGGAAATGCTTGAGAGGGGGGGGGGGGCAACCTTACGAGCCTACCCTCTCGAATTGGCATCCGCGCGTCAATTCCGGTATGAAGATGCGGATTCCTAAACGACTATGGTCGTTTTACGTGAAAGAAAAATCGAAAAGTGAATGACAATGACTAGACAAACAAATTTAATTTATAAAGCATCGGCGCCGTCATTGAAGATAAAGAAAAATGTTTAATTAATTGGCCTAAATGTTTTTGCTTCGTGGAGTCTTATATAAATAATTAATAAGATTACTAAATAGGATTATTGTATAGGTATATAAGAATAGCTTCACGAATAAATTTGTTCGTCTTTATAACATCTAACTCATTGAAATATTCCCTTTTAGATGTTTTTCCAGCGTGAAGAAATTACTTGCTATGTTAACACTACACCATATACGTTTAAAAAATTATATAACGTAGTCGTTTTTAACTCCACGTTCCATATTTCAAATGACGCACAGAGGCCTGTTTTCAGTATTAAGTTATCACTATAAATAAAATCTCCTGATGATGCTTCGGTGTCGAAGCGAAGCGTGCGTTGAGGCACATCGGAAAGTCAGTGTAGTGCTGTGCTTTAGTGGCGGATTCGGTAGTGTAGTTTTCGGGTTGCAGCATTACATCGATTTTCCCTCGTAATCATTCGTGTATTAAAGCAAGGTGGTTTAGTTTCCCATGCAACTCGAAAGAACGTTACATGCAACACAATCTATTTTCAAAAACATCATAAAATCCGAGATTAATCGTACTTCTTTATTGATGAGATCTAAATTACAATATAAAATACAAATTGCATTACAATTATATTATTACAATTAAATATTTTTTTTATTTCATAGTAGTATAAGGTGTGTGGTGAGCCAAGTACTCTGTCGCATAAAACAATTTGCTAGATAATCAAGCGATGCTAAAAATTGTAGGTACTAGGGGTAATTAAAGTCCGTATAAACTAACTACATTACATAGGAATTATATATATTAAATATCGTTCCCGTTTCCGTCCCTGTTCCCGTCCCCGTTCCCTTTCCTAACAACTTTTGGGGACAATTTATGCTAACTGTTTGCTCCCTGCCAAAATAATTTATTTCACGTGAAATCTCTCCTCAAATTGGCTTATTCCAAATACGTTGTGAGTCTTCTTTAATATTGTAAGACGTTTTCCTATAAATATTTGGCGTCCCGTGAGAATTTTGCGTTCGCAAAGATTCATAAAATGTTCCCATGTTGTATTCTGACTTAGAAATATCATCTTGACAATTAAACTCTTTATATTGCTACTACAAACTCATTTCAAGTGGTGTCATTTATAATTGCAGTGGCATTTATAATGTAAATTTTCTATTTAAGTTTCTATTTGTTTAGTGTGTAATGTACTCTGTGTTAATGATCTAATAAATAAAATAAAAATACATTTCTTTTATACATGTCAAGTAAGGAACACAGATTACAAAAATTTACTGTTTTATTTGCGTGTATTCGAAAGAAACACCGTGAATCGGTACCCACCTTAATGCGCCAAGATTGAACGATTAAACAAGTAATTAAGTATCGACGCTCATTCTGTCGTGGCGACTTTCAAATTTGCATGTTAAACGAAGTTTAACTTTGATTTTTATTTTGCACCCCGTATTGAGATGCTTGCGTGCCTCGCCTTCGGTCACTATATACAGTTCCATTCAAAATTCTACCATATCTGTTTCGCAAAAAAGTCGATTATTGAGTAATCGTATTCCGAATAATACCAATCAATGATTGTTTTTTTTTAATCGTATTGTCAGCGTCAGGGTTAAGGCGTAGAGATTGCATGCTTTGATTTTACAAAGTCACAATTTGAGCTCAATAGCTTTATCAAAATCGAAAGCAATGTTTACAGCATATTACGAATACAACATGATGTTATTGTCCTGAAAATATCGGATTATATTTATTTATCTAAATAACTAATTACTCTTTGAAACATATAACAAATGTTAATTTAGACATCAATCAAATAAAAGATTCAAATACTATCTCTAGAGACTACTAGGGATGTTACTGAGGTTCAATTCTAAAAGTTCAGACTTCTGATTGATGTTACACATTCTGTAATATAACTTCCGATAAAAAAATTATCTTACATTGATAAATACTTTTCTTCCAAATTTGATTCCATTATTACCGCTTCTTTAACATTCCTACTAACAGCTAATTTTATAATTTAACAAAGATTATCCGAAGCAGAGAGTCAAAACGAACATTAAGTTCAAACAACTGTGGTACCAAAATATTTAAATAAAATTAGAAAAAAATAATATTTACCTCCTGCACCAATGCCAGATAATATATTTGGTTGTTCAAGTTTATCATACGTGACATCCAACGGCTTGGATAATGGAGTTGACGTACTTATAGTTTTGATTATTAATGGTGCATATGTGTTATTCATAGTTTTGTATTCAGAGACAAGTCTTATTCGTGTCACGCTTTTAATCAATGCTAATACAACCCGCGTTAGTTAGAAGAGTCCGCTGTGGGCGTAGCACGAATATTTTCATCCTAAGTAAAGTCTACTCGTCGACTAACTTTTATTAATTCGTGCTAGGCAATCAGCACCCTTGATCGTACGACTTTATGACTACGATGAAATGCTAAACTAACAAATTGTAACAAAAGTCATATATAAGAGACCTAACGTTAGAAGTGCAGTGAAGTTAGTCAATGTATGGAATAACATAATTTCGAGCAACGTTTTTGAGTAATGTTTCAATCTACTATTGAAATGAGATTATTAGAAATTATTATTAGATTACTTATCAGAATCTATCTTTAATAATGCTAAAAATATTATGCGAGTAGATGCGTTCAGCGGTTTTCTGCTCAATTAAGCGTGAAATATGCTATTTTTTTCCTTGCCCTATTGAGGCACTAATTTATGTAGACACTTGGGGTGTTTGTGTGGTGCGGCTCCCCAGAAAATGGAGCATCTTTTATCGTGTCCTTCCTGCCCTGCCACCTGTACGTGGGAGGACCTGATGCGAGCCACAGAGGATGATATTGCGCATGGCTGAGTTCTGGAACGAAACTGTCTGATGCGCCATCGACACGAAAAGACAAAGAAGGATTCTTCCCGTTGCTCGACTTTTCCCCATCAGTGGTAGCATTTAGAATATTTGACGATTCAAAAGAGCTTGTAAAAGTCTACTTGAATAAAATATCGTTTGAGTTTGAAAGGGTCACCTATCCATCACCCAGCCGCGATTAGAACTGTTATATGATGTGTATACGGTTATGTAATGGTATACAAATTTGATTATATCAAATCAAATCAAATTTGATTATAGGAGGAGGTTGTGGCCTAATCAGTGGTCGGCATTTGAGTCGATCGCTAAGTTAAGTTGCTCTGGGTGCGACCGGGTGATAGATGGGTGTGAGTTTAAAAGCCGTTTTTTATAATAAATATAAATCAGTGAAACATTATGTAGTGTTACTTTATATGCACATGAACAAAGTGTCTTCCCCTTAAGTTATTAAAAATAATAAAATTGTCTTATTGGACGCATTCTTAGTATCAAATAATATATTTACCATAAGTTAGAATAAAGTTACTTATAAGCAATTAAGTTAGATTGTGACTTTATAAATAAGGTTAGATACCTACACCTACTACCTACTTATCTTTACTTTATTAATAAAAATAAAAAAAATTAAATACTGAAATGTACGGCGTGTATAAAATTTCGTCGGCCATTTCTAAGGTGAATAATCTAGTTATTTTTTAAGTTTGCACTACAATAGATAATTGATAGAATCAGGCGTTACTTTTCTGAAATCCTTTACAAATACTTCATAGAGTCTGTCTCCTGTGTAGAAGCGAAACGTGCGTTACGTCACATCGGAAAGTCAGTGTAGCGTGTCCGTTAGAACTACGCGAAGTGTCGGCTCTCTCAACTTTGTGTTGACAGGCTTTGTGCCTTCAAAGTAACCGTCTATTGAGAAGCAACTGCTAAAACTTGCTTTTCGTTATCTAAAGACTGATTTCTCTGTAATGTTAATCTTGATAGAAAAGTAGAAATCTGAAAATCAGCTCTGTGCTTTGGCACAGCATATGGCTGAGTTTGCCACCGTTAGTCATGCATGTAAAACTAAACTTATGACTTAAATTTTATGTCTGTAAACATTGTTTGGCAATAGATATATTATTATTCTTGTTAAAATTATAGAGATTTCTTTAGATCTATAATAAGTACTAATAAAAAATCGAGAAACGTGCGATTTACAAGGTTTTTTTTAGCAGCTTTAGATTTAGGTGCCATATTAAGTATTTCAGTGGTCGTGACGATAGCCCAGTGGAATAGAATAAAATAACTCCTGTTTTGAATGAAAGCTAAAAGTGGTTTTCGTTTGGTTTGTGAGACTTCCCGGCGGCCTAAACTCGTCATTAAAGGCCGGCAATGCATCTGATAGCCGTCTGGTCGTGCAGATGTTCATGGGCGTCGGTAGGCACTTAGGTGCCTGCTGCCTGCTCGTTTGCCTCTTGTAACATAAAAGAAAAGGTAAGATAAAAACAAATTAAATAATCACTTGCCTTAAATGTTTGTAACGTTATTGTAAATTAATTTTTATGACACTCGCAACGACTTAGCAATCCAGCATTAATTGAGGTAATCCAATTATGAAGCGTGTTAGCGTTTAAAAAAATGACTCAAAAAAATAAAATTCACATTTTAGGATTCCGAATGATGTGGCGATTAACGCGAATGTAGTCGTGTACAACATATATTTTTTTAACCCGTGTTTTTATTAAATGTAATCCATAACAATGTTTCAAATCTAAATATAGCAATGTGTATTCCTTCTTAGTATTTAAAGAATAAAAGTTGCCAAGAGCGTGTCAAAACCCACTTATGTGGAAGGGTTTCATATCTGAGATGCGATAAAGTATTTGTTAAATAACTTTAGAAGCTTTTGTACGATTTCTTTCAAAATAATTTTCCTAATGAGTTTTTAGCATGTTCTATTAACATAGAAAGAGTTCCTTGTATGACTACGGAACCCTAAAATCCTTCCACTCTAAAGTTATGAAACATATTTTGTTAGAGATTTGTTTAAATGCGGAAGAAGCAAACAAATCTTTTTATCCAAATTTATTGTTTATTTTCAATATAACTCATTGTGCTGACCTGAAGGTTGTCTGAAAATGTCATTAAAATCGGTACAGTATTCATAGGAAGTATACTTTAACTTTGTTTATGAGCGCTTACATGCAGAAATAGGTTTCCGGTACTGAAAAATCTGTGCGGGTCGATACCTATCGGTCCAGAGTTAACTTGCATGAAGAAAAAGGATATTTACAACCATTGCTTCCAGGTAGTCGGACGGAGACGATTTTTCACTTCTAGGTAATAGGTACCGACAAGTTTAAACCTGTTTCTTTATATGTGAACGCATAAGATAACATAGAAACTACTACCTGTACGTACTAACCTAGTACTAAAAAATCGTCTTCGTCTGAAGAACTGGAGGCCATGGTTGTCAGTAACCTATTTCTTTATGCAAGTTCAGTCTGGACCGAGAGGTACCGACCCGCACAGATTTGTCAGTACTGGAAACCTGTTTCTGCATGTAAGCGCTTATGCTCATGCAAATCCCCTTCTGTATGTAAGCATCTTAAGTTAGTTAGTATTACCTATTATTACCGTCACGTACTGGTTTAAAGCGATAGACTCAATCAACAACGGTACTGATCAGCTAAAATTCAAGCCAGTTCATGAGGTTACATAAGCATTAGATCTCATTGGGGCCACTTACTTCAGGCTTTGTGCCAAAGGGCGTTGTGTGGATACAGTAAATAACAAAACTCGATATCGGCGCTGCAAAACCTGAAATTTATAATGGATTTTGAAAATAGTTCAGAAATTGTACTGATATTGGTGTTTGGAGCATTTGGCAGTGATCCTGGTTTCCTCTCCAGGGTTGCGGGTTCGATTTCGGATTCGAATTCGGGTGCAATAAGTTTATAAGTATGTACTGCGTATTTACATAATTATAAATTGAAACTGCATGTCACCTGGCTGTTGCCTATAAGGCCTTATGTTGCCTATCTTAGAAACCGATGACTGTCTTTTGTAGACATATTTGTTTATTTTTATTTTTCTTAAAGTCAAGGATGTCGGAGCAGGATAGTAGAACTCAAGTGGAGCCAGGTAGGATATATGGCTAGACGCGGTGATGGCAGGTGGTGTACTCAAGCTCTTGAGTGGTGGCCTGAATTATTGGAGAAATCTGGGTCAAACCGATGGGTTGACGCCATGAGGAGAGTGGCGAGAAGTGACTGGATGCAGGTTGCAAGAGATAGGGGAGAGTGGCAGAAACAATGGGAGGTTTATCCCTAGCAGTGGGCGATTAAAGGCTAATAGATAGATAAATATTTTTTAACAAAGCTATGAAAGAACCATAAATATCAAATAATAATAAATCTTAATACGGCTTCTTATTAAAATTGAAAGTATAAAAATATTCGGTGTTAACGCGTTTACAAGGCGGATCTAGTTAGCGTAATTCAGGTAGGCTAACCTGGTTTATCTGTCAATGGGGTTCGGAGGCCAGAAAGCGTTTTATTAAAGCTTTGGAATCCAATTTAGGTCGGGGAAAATAAATATATTTTTTTTATAAAAGAGGGTTATAAGAGCAGGCGGTTCACCTGAGTGGTTACTGACGCCCATAGACAATTGTAGCTCCATAGGGGTCTCAGATGTGTCGTCGGCCTTTGAGGAATAGTATGTTCTTTTCTTGAAGGTTAGAGACCTTCAAGAAAAGAATATACTATCGTATTAGTTCAGAGTTCAGAGAACATCGAAGCTGGTAACTGATTCCACAGAGAAATTGTGTGAGGCAAGAAGTTTCTAGAGAATCGCACGGTTGTGGACTTTAGAACTTCATAATGTATGAGGTTAGGAAAGCGGAGCATTGGTCGTCCAGCAACAAGATGGGTAAAATGATATCTGTTGTGGTTCTAACTTGATTCAGATTAGCTCAAGACCGCACAAAGTGGTACAAATGGATAGAGATCTATTCCCAGCAGTGAAATAAAAAAGCCTTTGGATGATCATGATGGTAAATGAATTTAAAGATTATTTGATGATTATTTTTATATGTATTTTGACTGTAACATCTCCTTTTCTTGACCTAAAGGTGTAAGTTGGTTCAAAGCGACCGCGACACGCGGTCTGTGAGAAAAAAAAAACAGATGTTCCTGCAAACCCCCATATACCACGGTAGGTTTATTCCACGTTATAGGAAAACGTGTTGTATGATTACTCTCGTAATGCGCTGGTAGGACCCGAATGCACATAATATAATATTATAGAATGATAATAATGCATTATGAGGGCACCGTGTTATAGGGGGAGTTACAGTTGCCCTAATCATTAGGAGGAAGATGTAACTATAAAAATAAAGTAAGAAATAGAGCCAGAGTATTAGTTGATAGGAGTACTATGGCCCGACTAAGGAAGTACATCCAAGCTTTTTGACTGACCTAGCCAGTCTAGACTCTAGTTTAGAGATGCTGAACTGGAAAAGAGTAATTTTAGTATCGCCTTTTGCTAATAAATTAATAAATTATTCCATAGAAGTGTATACATACAATGCCGACTTTAACACAACCAAAATTGGTTTAATTTACAATGAAAATATGTATTTTGTAACAATGGAACAAATTGACCGGTTGCCGGGGGCGGTGAAACAATACTACAATCATGAATCCGGTTTGTCACAACGCCCGGATAACAATTACATTACCCCCAATTAAATATTGGTTTAGAACACGAATAAATGATAGACGAACATGCCACCAGCAGTTTTGTAGCGAATGATTTTTGTTTAGCGGACAAAAAATATACGCGGTTTAAAAAACAGTACAATTATAATAGAACTCATAGTTACTTTTTCTTTAATTAGCCTACTGTCCTACTTCTGGGCAAAGTCCCTCCCCCTTCTCGGTCCACTTTCCTCTTTTTTGGGCCAATCTTATCCACAAATTCCCGTGCAAAGGCATTCAAATCATCGCGCCACCTCTTTCTCGGCCTGCCGTGTCGTCGCCGGCCATTAATAAACATACAGGTAGTATATTGGCCCACCTTTGCGTCTGTGAGTCACCTGTGAGTCTCTTGGAGCCACATGGCCAGTCCATTCCCATTTCAGCTTTGATGACTTCTTCCCTACATCCGGTATAAAATAGAAATGCAAATGTTTGTTATACATTTCGTCGCAAACACAAACTAATTATCTCGTCAGCGACTAGTGACGATTTATCACACAATGATCTCCAAGAATGATCTATTAAGAATGAACTATTTAGAATGCACTCTAAGAATTATTCCTTAAGAATGTTCGCGATACTAAAGATGCGCCGACTTTTATGCTATCACTTGCTCATGCGCAGTTGACATATCCGGCACTGCGCAGGCGCGACCGGAAGCTACTCTAACAATACATATATTATTAGTAGTATATATAGTCTATGTAAGTGTTTATCATATTGCACTATCCCACTCTCTTATTGTTTTTACCTAAATGTGTGTGCAATAAAGTGCTTATCTATCTATCTATCTATCTAAATTTTAAAATTAAACCTCACGCACACCAATGCCAAGCGATTTACGCACACATGAATACATTTTAGTATAAGAGGAGGCCGTGGCCTAATCAGTGGTCGACATTTGAGTCGATCGCTAAGTTAAGTTGCTCTTTCTGGAACGTATATGTGCAAAGCCACAAATGCAGTCGGTGAAGCTGTCACTACCAGTTCCGTGAATGTGGATGGTAATTATTTGGTTTATTTACGATATTTACACTGGTAAAGTTTTTGAGTTGTTTCGTGTTTTATAATTGGTGTCTCAAATCGGCATTTACGAAAACACGAACTAACTTGCCAATAATCGTGAAGATTTTAACTGTACAATCATAATAATATTAATTTATATTATTTTTTTATTAGCCTGTAATATCCCACTGCTGGGAAAAGGCCTCCCCTCTCTTAGACCACTCTCCACTATCTAGAGCTTCTCCAATCCACTCCTTTCCTGCAAAGGCGTCCAAGTCGTCGCTCCACCTCTTCCTCGGTCTACCTGGTCTACGGCGGCCATTGGTGGGAGGGGTCATATTAGACATGACTTCTGAGTCATTAAAGCAATAATTATATAAAATATTTTAGAAAATAATATTAACATTTAATATAAATCATTCTTGAATTTTCATGAATTTTTGCTTATAGTTTTTTTTGTTCTACCCATCATACTCGTGTAGGTAGGTACGGTGTAACAATAGAGAATGTACCTTCCTCCTTGATATCGTGGTCGCAGTAGAAATTCCTCAGCGCCGATCCGCAGCGCGCGCCTCGCACCTTGAGCTAAATAGCCGCGTCGCGCTGTATCAACACTACAATTCCACCGCTACAATGAAATCCCCCCGATCGTCACGTAATTTTACATAGCGTATTAACTTATGAAACGCCTTGCGCAACGGCCGACCGCCTAAATGTTTTTAATTTAACAAACACCAGCTCCTTTCACCGTCCGCATGACCGCCGCTGCCACTTGAAAGTATTAGATTTGTGTCGACTCCGCTCTTGTACGGTTTAATTCTAGTCCAAGACGGTGTCGTATTCAAACTCACGATTCATTAAATTTTCCTGATCACATCTCTTACTTTTGCCAATGTGAGAAAGAGGTACTGGTACCCGGACGCGCCGGCCCAATTCGGCTACAAGCATGGCGCTACCTCTAATTAGAATTTATTTCATTACTTATAGAAATTGATTTTTTTTTATTCTATCACAACAAATATTTGCACTCTCTATGCTCAACTCAAACTAGCAAGGGGTGGGAAGGAGGAATATAAAAATTGTATACTTGAAAGTTTCGAAAATCAACGTGCACCAAAAAAAAGTGACAAAAAGGCCTGTAGTTATCTATATTAATAATAATTTGCCCTAGTAAGGCCTTTACTTCATGAAACTCTGACATATTTTTTGCAGTCCTTTACACCTACTTCTTAATAAAGTGCCATCTTCTGACGCAGTTCAGATATCATTTTGGCAGTCGTTTACATGCACAATTAAATAAGTGCAATGTTATAAGTTGTTGAACCTTTCAGGTTACACCACTGTACAAATTTTCTTCAGCTTGTTCCATGTATTTATTTACTGAATTGATAGCTCGACGTTTTAACTTGCTTATTATTAGTGACTGTGTAGTTAACAAGTGAACGCTTCATTAATTTGTAGCGTTATCTTATTTTTGTGGAAACTAGTAACAGACGCGGTTCTTTTTTTATTAACCTAACGGAATTTATTTGAATTATGAGTTGTGGTATGAGAAGGTATTATAGGTTAGTTCACATCTAAACCAAAGATTTAATTACTGAATTAATAGTTCGTCCTTTCAACTTGATTATTGTTCATGACTGTGACGCTAACAAGTGAACGCTTCATTAAGTTGAAGCGTTATCTTATTTTTGTGGCAATTAGTGATATACATTAATTTTTTACTTAAATCGGATCGGACTGTTTCTACGCAAAATTTATTATCACGTTTATATAATCTAATTTAGTTTTCGACAATAATGACAGCAAAACAATTAATTTCGTTAGAATTACTACATTTATGACGAGCATTAAATGTACTAACGAAGTTCCTTCTTTCTTCAACTTCGAATGAACCGTCCCCTCTTGACCCCTTTTCCCCTTTCCTCCCCACCCTCTTACCCCTTTTCCTCGTAATCTGTATTAAAAATCTTCATTCCAAAAAGAGACAGAGAGAGTTCCGCACCCGGCTGCGCATTCACTTGCTCGTGTGCACACACGCACACGCTCACACTGCACCCGGCATTTCGTTACGTGACGACTTCTGCGAAATCGCATTACCTGTATTTTTTTACATTACAATTACGTTCCATAAAAAAAAATATAAATGTCATTTTAAAAACTGTTTAACACATGAATGATTAATGTGGCGAGTGAAGAAAGCGATGACATTTTATTGTAACTAAAGGAAAAAATAGAAGTTTCGCTTCTAAGAAACGAAAAAAAAACGCGATTATGCTTGAAAAGTGACGTAACAATCCAACACGAAGATTTCCTCAGTACGTACGTAAAGTTGAAACTTAAGTAATAAGTGAAATAGTACGCTAACTATCGACTAACAATATTGTTCGTAATTCATTGCAGCGGACACTAGTGATAAACATCGACAGATACAAATCGAGGCCACAAATATTGGTCCGGATGAGGGCGATAAATTCTCTGCAAGAAGAATAAAACCTCGACGTTCCGTTCCCTGGTTGAAATAGAAACCATTATCAGAAATCAAACGATTTTATTGTGTAACGATATTTTCGATTATAAGGGTAACATTAAATTTTTATTTTACCTTTAATGTTCTATTTCCTTTTGATAGTTCATTTGATTACTGGAGTAAAGGATGTGGGGAAAAAAGTCAGCAAAGCTTAAGTGGAAATGGGCTGGGCAAGTGGCACGAATGGACCCGCAAAGATGGGCCAATGTTGCGACTATATGTACTCCCACCAATGGCAACCGTAGACCAGGTAGGCGAGGAAGAGGTGGCGTGACGACTTGGACGCCTTTGCGGAAATGACTATTGTTATGTAATGCCTGCAATTTTCTTGCTTTAATGCCATTTAAAACAGCGAGTATTATTCAGTACGAAATTCCTATTTGGACAAATAATCAGTTAATGTTCGACCCAGAACGACATTTTTTTTTCCCCTGAAATTTTATACCTCACAGCCGACTAAGAATTAGTCGATAGAAACAGTCTCTTCTAGGAGTATGTGACGCTCACTCTACCATGATAAGAGAATATAATATAGATAATCCAAGAGGTGACATTTTAATGTAGATTCTGAATTACGGTCTTGCTCTCTCATATCATCTAAATTAGGGCCAATTAAACACTTGTGATTGCAGTAAACAGGAAAAATGGTTACGTTAATGTTTAGAATTCGTTATGTAGCCAATTATTAATTTTTGGTGACAGTTATGTTATGCTTTTGCAGTCAATGAAAAATATTTCAGTTATAAATTTCTTTATCAGAACGCGGAAACAATCTTAAATGTGTAATTTTAATGCAACTAGCGACATATACACTATTATTTAAATGGCTGGTCAAAGTAAATAAAGGCTACAATTCTCGTGAGGCTCGTGTTACGGCATAATCAGCGGCGATTGTCCTTTCCTTGAGTCGTCCGGTCCGCGGTCATGGTCACCTGGGCCACGTACTCATGAGCAGAAATCGATGCTATCATCTTCATTTACGTTTGTCTTACAGAGTTATAAACACTTATTTTAGTGAATGAATGAATGACTGAATGAGTGAATGAATGAATGAATGAGTGAATGAATGAATGAATAGTCTTTATTCTACACAAATTAAAAACAATGATTGTATACAGTAAATGCAGCGGTAAAACAGTACTATCAGGCGGTCTTATCGCTAACTAGCGATCTCTACCAGACAATCTGGTTTGCAAATTGAAAAAAGAAGAAAACGGAGTAGTAGGCAGTGTACAGTAATATTAATAAAGACAGACAAATATAAAGACAGGTGGCTAGCAGATGTTCGTTGCGTCAAGCCCTAGACAGGGTGAGTTGGCGCGATTTGGGGGAGGCCTATGTCCAGCAGTGGACTACGATAGGTCGATGATCAATATTAATTTCCATACGCTGTATTTGTATCTATCAGCTTTAATCTAGATCCATAACCTATAAGGGGTTATGAGACAAACAAATTTACTGTATATAACTAATGTATTATAATTATAATTCTCTAGAATTTATATATATCTGTTATCTAGAAAAGCCAAAATTAGAGAGAGAGAGAGAGAGAGTGAGATCTGAACACAGCAATTCAAAAAAAACTCACTATTCTCATTAATTAACAGATCGCCAGATAGCACAGATTAAATTGTGTATGATTGAATGATTAAATCTAACACTTCTAACAAAAATGCATTTGAGAAAGATTAATTGGAATTATTTAAAGTTTTATTTCTATTAAACCTCATTATCACCTCACACCAGGTGAACCACCGATATTCGCACATTGGGCACTTTGTTTGCGGTGTTATGGAGATTAGAATATAAAAGTATCCAACATTATAGCTCCGATAATAGTTCCAAAACCGTCCAGAATGACGCTGGTGTAGACAAATAGCGTGGTTAGTATGAGTGTAGCAATAGTAGATGAATTGACTAACAACCATCCAAAATGACGCTGGTTCTGGTTGGTGTAGACAAATGTTAAGGTATAAATGGAAGTCACGATGAAGCAGATGTGATTCTATTCTAATCCCCATAGGTACATACGTATATGTTGATTACAAGTAATTTTCGAGTCAATCAACTAAGTCAGTCTGTGGTGTCTGAAGGCAGCCCATTATAAAAGAAGGCAACTCAGTATAAAATATAACCTATCAACTGAATGAAAAGGAATTGACTAAACTATGCTATTGTAACTTCTTATAAATTGTAATAGCAGTGAAGTATGACGCTGTCCCCTGCTGACAGACTTAACTAATCTTTTAAGCGTTTGTCTTATTTTTGTAGACAAACCGTCTACACGGCTTGGTACTTATGTACTTGTTACCCCCTGTAAAATATTTTTTGCTGTAATCAATAATAATAATAAAAAAAAACACAATCTTGTAGAGTTAAAATTCTAAAATTTTTAGTGTTTTCGTTAAATCAGCTTTATCCATCTATTTTAGCCAGATTCTGGTCTGAGGCATCTTATAGACTTTTCACCGATATAAGATATCAAACGATTGAAGGTTTCGGTGGTTCTACAACAGACGCAGCGGGTATTAACTGGAGAAAATTATCATTTCAGACACAAAATCATTTTATCAAGTAAGTATTTCGCCCGCTGTCGACCGTCAGTGCGTTAAGGTCTGTTATGCTATTGTAGTAACGTCTTCCGAACTTGAACTCCAAGAATTTAAATTGTGAAAGCCCTTTGATCGTTAATCTGACCCTACCAAACAATCCTTTCTTAGCGGATGTTTACTAACTATATACTACTTTCTTGCCATATAATATACATATATGAAAAAATAACAGGGTATTACTAACAAACTACAAATTGTTTACACACTTATCCAAAGAAAAATTACTATTTTCTTAAAACGTGAAATACTTTTCTCAAAAATTCTGTACTTATTGTTAATAAAATTAATAAATCTTAAAGTATCCATATAAACAGCTCGAAATTAGTATGTAATCATTATAATGAAATCGCATGTTAATAACTAATTTGTTTTGTTATCTATTGTTTCCGTACTTATTATCTTGAATATCTATAATTCATATTCGTTACGCAAAGTATATTGATGATAATATATAGGTTACTTCAATGTTAGTCACTTATTAAAAAATATTTGCGTTTATATTTAATAAATATTAAGTAGGTACCTGTTTTCTTCTTTCTAACGTTATCCCGGTCTAGTACCAGAGTCCACTTAGATTAGGAGGACGTGACTGTAGTGCGAGTTAAGTTAACCGACTGCCATCTGACGTCACCCCAAAATCCTCACAATATCACAATTAATATCACTCAATACTGATTAAGATACTACCTATTATTAAGTACCTACCTATCTGCTCCCTAAATTTGGCCAAAAAATATCCATTTATTATTTTTAAAATACCATATGATATATGCAATGTACGAGATAGCCAATGATTCTCTACGTACTTAGAAAATAATTAAATTTGTGGTAACTTTATAAATTCACTGTACCTTTACTAGCTTCAACCTCCGTCTTCGCGTTGTTTTCTTCGACTGTCATATGTACTTTCAACCCCTATTTCACCCCTTTCAAATTTGATTATCGCGACAAAAAGTAGCGTAAGTCCATCAACAACGTTTAGTTAATCTCTGTACCGAAATTCATCAAAATTGATTCAGCTGTTTAGGCGTGAAAATATGAATTAGTTAATTTCAAATTTATAATATTATTATGCATTTGTAATAATTTCAGCTCTTACTTCTCACGAGAGGGTATAGAATACAACTTGATTCGTGTACCAATAGGCGGAGCTGATTTTTCCACACACCCCTACACTTATAACGAGTATCCATGGAACGATGCAGGCTTAACCAACTTCTCTCTGACAATTGAAGATTTTATGTATAAGGTTTGTGGCTTTGAATTGTCAATAATTACAAACGGATGTCAAAATCCTCAATCTGATTTTGAAATTGATCAAAATCAGGGTGGGAACATGAAGAGTTTTCAGCTTATAAAGAACTAACCATGGTATTTATCTGTTATAATCATGCCAATTTTTGCTAAGTCTCTTAATCCAAAAAATAACTATTTCGACTACCTAACTTGACTAACCCGTGCAACAGAGGCAAAGTATTTGAAGACAGTGATCAGAAATAATTTAAAGTATGTTTTATCTGATGAAAGAAGATACATAAAGCTTCTAGCTTACAAACTTATTTAATTTTATATTGCGAGCGAGATGAACAGGGATTAATAAAAAAAGGAAACTACAAAATACATCAACCCGCCATGATAGCTAAAACACCCACCAGACTGTATGACGTTACCGTATATTATAAGTGCGTTCCAATAAGCGGTCGCAGTTTTAAAGTGCTCATTCAGAATTCAGATATTCGACATTTGACAACTGCGATAGTTACGGTTGCGGCGAAAACGTCTATGTGACACTTAGTGGAACGCACTAATAATATAAGGTTACGTCATGTCAACTTCGAGTGTTTTGGAGGGAATATTTTTTAAATATAAAAACGCTAATTTCTGCAGAAATATTATATTTTTTGGCAATAGTAGATACTAAAGAGCAATATAAACCTATTTTTCAAAATTTGCAATCATGCCTATTGTCGTTATAGTTACCGATGATCAAAAGAGGTCAAGCGGTTGCAACGTCAGAAATAAAGATCACCGCAAGTACCTGGTCTCCGCCCGTTTGGATGAAGACCAATGAAGCCATCACTGGTTTTGCTCAACTTAAACATGAATATTATCAGAGTTATGCTGACTATCACATTCGGTAAAGAGCTATAATTATTGGAAATTTTATGAACTTTTCCTTCATACGAGATTAGAAGGTTAATAATGTTAAAATTTATATTTGGCCTCTTGCGACCGATTGAAAATATTCTTTTTTTTTTTTAATTTTTGGAAACACATAGGCAAAATAACGAAAGCTGCTGGTTCTACTAGTATACTATACGTACATTATTAAAACTATATTTTTGATTAAATGTTTATGTGGCTATTATTTTAATGCCTACTACTGTCTAATAAAATTTTCTACTTTTGATGTATATTTTAGGTTTATGGAAGAATACGAGAAAGCAAATGTAAAAATTTGGGCAATCACAACTACAAATGAACCTATAAACGGAATTGTCCCGTTTGTGGACTTCAACTCTCTAGGATGGTTCCCTTGGGATATGGTATGTGATGTTTATAACTGAGTAATATTATTTATTACTGTGAAAATAGAAAGAACTCTAGACGTTTTTGCAAACAGTCACCTAATTACTGAATTATAAATCATTTTCTACTTTTAGGGTCGTTGGGTAGCGAGAAATCTTGGCCCGACGATAAGAAACTCCCGATACAACAGTACTCTGATATTAGGTGTGGATGACCAAAGATACCTTTTGGACATTTATCTTGAAGGGGTAATTATACATTTAATTGAATAATATTGAACATAAATGACGAGCAACCTTCCTGTATCACTGAAACGTCAACTCGTCGAAATGTGTATTCTGCCTGTCCTCTTTCTTTAGTGCACAAACTTGGTACAAAACATTGACCGAACAGCAGAAGTCCGAACTCAAGGTTCGCTAAAGAGCCATGGAACGCAGCATAATAGGTGTAAAAATTGATGATAAAAATTGATATTTATTGGGTAGTTGATGACGTATTTAAATCTATAAGCTTTTCTAACTTTGATATGATTCCGCCTGTTATGAAGGCATTAAAAATGAACTCAGATATTGAAGAGAGAGAGGGAGGGTATAATATCAATAACAATATTAGGGATACTTCTAGGTATGATCAATATAATGCTGATGTTATGCATAATATCTTTGTATTAGCTGTGCTCGTGATTTCGTCTGCGTAAAATTAGGTAAAAAGAAATAGTTTTAATTTTAGCGTGATGATATATAGCTTATAGCGTTCCTCGACAAATAGGCCATCTAACACTGAAAGAATTTTTCAAATTAGACCAGCAGTCCAAGAGATTAGCACGTTCAAGCAAAAAAAAAAACAAATAAAATCTTCACCTTTATATATTAGTATAGATGTGAGGATGGTATTTATAAAATTGAAACATAAACTTATATGATCAATGTTTTATAAACTTTGGATAATTAGCATACAAAAAAATCTTTTCTCATTACGCTTTTATTAATATACATAAAGATGTAACTTCTTAATTCGATTTTGGATATCGGTATGCAAATGCGTATTTGTTTTGAAAGGGTTCCGTTGCTAGTTTAATAAATGTTTGTTATAGTCTTTGTAACATTTTTTAAATATAATACTATAATATATAAAATAACTATTATCTTCCCGTTATCTCACATACTAAACATGAAACTTAAATAAATATAAATATATACAGGACTATATGACACACGGACGTCTGTTTCCAAGGTAGACAACTTAATGTCTGTGTTATAGGTAAAAGACGGCTGTTATACACCATTCTTTTGTAGAAATATATAAATAAATACATATAGAATCGAACCCACGACCCCCGGAATGGAAGGCACGGTCACTGCTTACTGCGCCAACGGGCCAGTCAACTTGTGCTAGGAGTACGTGTAACCATAGCCCAGACAATCTGAGTTTGAACTTGGTCTTGGTTATGGAAAATTATGATCACTTTTTTATCCATTATATTGTTGTACTAGTTGTTTCACTCCAAGATAAAAAGCGTGTAAAAGGAAAACTCATATAGGATGTGTAAATATCTCGAAAATATGTCGAAGTCTTTACAATAAAAAAAAAAACGATTTCAAACTGTCAGAAATAGACCAAATTGAAATATCCCAAACGGAAGGCACCAGCTTTCAAATAAAAAGAGAATCATCAAAATCGGTTCACCCAGTCGAAAGTTCTGAGGTAACAAATAGCTATATAAAAACAGTCGTATTGACCATCTCCTTCTATTTTAAAGTCGATTGAAAACACGCGTTTAAGCGCGTGTACGCGTGATTTAAACATACCTTACAAATTCCTGGTAGTAAAAAAGTTGAATTCTGTTTGATCTATGGACATCTGCAGATGTGTTGAAGTCGGTACCATCTGCATCGGTTTACTGGATAAACTATTTCGCTTGGTACCGACTTCTCAAAGTGTTTGTCCTTACAGACTACAAAGTTCTACAAAACTTTGTTCAGCTATACAAAGTCCCCGGCCACACTACATGATCATTGAAATGATCATTCAAATGAAGCAATGTCTGGCTCCGGCATAAAGAAAACTATGTTTAGTAATGTGTAGTGTGACGAATCCAATAAATGTTCTCTCTTTAAATGGTATTAAGGATAGCCTAAGGTCCGTAAGGTACTCATAAAAATTCTCGATTTCTTTGTTTTATTTTTTATATATATATTAGGGGGCATACGAGCAGGCGGTTCATCACTTAAGTGACTTTCGACGCACGAACAAATGCAACACCAGAAGGCTCGCGGAAGCGTTGCTGGCCTTAAAAGAAGGATTTAGGCCACCGGGATTCCCTTGTAAAAAAGTAGCCACCTTGGCGATTTTTTCATGATATTCAAAATAATTGTAAAACATATATCCGTCTGTCCGTATACAGAAAAACAATAATTTTATATCGGTTAAAAGCTTCCGCGATAAATCTATATATTATTACGTGAATCGAAAACTTTCGGTACCATTTTATGAGCATTGGGCGAATAGAAGAAGAGGAAATTTGGCATTATTATAGTTTATGTAGGGGAGTGTATGCGAATGCTAATACTTTTCTAAATTAATTATTAATACATTAAATAAAATTAATAATATTAAACCACACGCACACCAATGCTTAATGATTTAGACACACATGTATACATTTTGCTATAAAGTGGTGTCAGAGCGAAGTCATAACAACCGTTTTACCGACCGAATTAAAATATAGTATATAACTTTAAGTAAGCAAAAAGTAAAAGGTGTTTGGGGGAATATCGACCAGCCGGCGATCTCTAAATTTCTCTGAACAACGAAGAGGACCCCGAGTCATCAACCGAAGCTAACTGAATGTTGAACGACCTTCGAGTAGGAACGAAGTAACTATGTCGAAGCCGATGATGAAAGTCGGATACAGAAGGCGGTATTGCTTGAGACGGCACGTATTGTGAGGAGGTTCCTCTCTCTGGACCCCTAACCACCGGTGGCTTTAGATCTTGCCCCGCTGTCGGCGGACATCTGTTTTTTATACATTTTTAAATGTTTCTATTTTTATAAAAAAATTTTAAAAAAGTATTTGGAATAAGTGTATTAAATAAATAATAATAAAAAATAGCTTTATTTCGTTCCATACAAATTCAAGGTATGTGTTATACATTGGGTGGTTTTACAGTACTTAAAAACATTAGATAATTTCTAATTAATTTGTATGGACCCCCTGAGGGTAAAAGACATGCCAGTTTTTCTTATTGATTGCATTGTCTATCCATCTTTTACCTGCTATCGTTATAATGTCGTCTGCCCACTAATCGGTATATTTACCATTAGGTAAATAGACCAATTACTTTTCAGTTTTAAGTCTAAAGTCATTTAATACAGGCCGCTTTTCAAGTGCCTTTAGACCACCGTAATCTGTCTCTGTCGAAAAATTTACGGATGTCTATAAACTACATCATTACTAAATTTCATCTTTGTACGCCCCGCGGTTTTCGATATTTCATGATAGGACCTTTCACTTTTATATATATTACTAGCTGTGGCCGTGACTTTGTCTCCGTAAAATTGGGTGAAAACACTTACCGTGAATCATCACGGTAAGACTATAGGCTATTTATCAAATTAGCCTATAGTTTCCCTGGATAAATGGGCTATAAAACACTGAAAGAATTTTTCAAATCGAACCAGTAGTTCCTGAGATAAGCGCCTTTAAGTAAACAAACAAACTCTTCAGCTTTATATATTAGTATAGATTTTAAAAAAAATCCTGAAATTAGCGCGTTCAGGTAAACAAAACAAACTCTTCAGCTTTATATACTAGTAGTTATATAGTAGATTAAATAAAATGCCTATTGCAGTACACATCCCTTTGAGGTAATTATCCATGTACTATAATAACCACATACTTAAGTACATAACCAATGAATCTATTATATTTTGACTAGCTGTTACGCGGGACATCGAACGCATAAAATTAGGTGAAAAGATAGTTTCTATTTTAACGTGATAACACCCCCATATTCTCAACTTCACTGTGGAGCATTACAAACATGTAAATTGAAATAAAAATCTTATTACATAACACATTTGCGTTAAGAATTATACATTGAATAATGAAGATTATTATTGTATACAATAATATATTCAAAAGTGGCAGTTATTGCAACTTAGTTGTTTGTAACCTCTTGTAATGCTCTACTGCAAAGCTAGGAATTTAGGGTTACAACAACTTATGTACGTGGAAGGTATATATAAGTGACAGGTAACCTAAGACGAAATCTCGAAAACCGCGGTACCGCGAATAAAGATGAATTTTTGCAGGGTTTATAGTTTTACTATTATTATTTATGATGTGACCCGTATTTAATAGGTTTGCATTAAATACTTACGGTTTATTGCTAATTATGGTATAAAATATGGAAAATTGTGTCTTTTATAGTTTTAATTACGTAATGAAGAAAAAAAAATACATCTAAAATGGTTTATGAAAAATTGATAACGTTATTACTATTAAAATTATCTTGTATGTGTTAAATATATAAAAAGCAAATAAAAGTAATGAATTTATTTATTTTCGTATTTGCATAAAAATGCATCATTTTTCATACCCGTCGTTATCTTGAGCCATTATTATGACAGGCGTATTTGACTGTGGAATCCAATAAAAATGCTGGAATTTATGAAATTGGCAATCGTATATAAAAATATTAAAAAAATGTCATTCTTGGAATCAAATGGAGACAACATAGTTGTAGGTTGTTTTTTTAAAATAATACAACTATTTTAGGCCCGCGGTTTTGCTTACGTTAATGTAGAGTTTTACTGCCAAGCCGCACAGTTATGTTAATACATTCCTCTATTTGTAGGGTTCAATAGGATCACTTCGTTGTCCGTCCGTCTGTCTGTCAAAACCCTTTTTCCCAGGAACGCGTAGAGCTACAAAGTTGAAATTAATACAAAATACTAAGACCAGCGGCCCCTTGACGCTGTAACTAAGTTGGCCCTCTAGGCGTAAGCAATCAAAAGATAAGACCGCTTAATTAGTTGGGCTATAGAATACTCCCTGTTGACTTAAAATCGTGAAATTCGTGAAGAACATATATCTTGAAGTACTTACAAGTATGGAAAAAAATTGCAAAAATTTGTAGTTACAACAAAAAAAAAATGCGGTGGCTTTGTCAAATTAAGAGGACCCTTATGAAAACTATTAATCTTAAAAGAAAAAGTATAACCTGATGGTATGGAGCCCCTAAAAAATAATAAAGTAGATTCATTCCAATTAAAATAACTGCATGTCTGTAAAACTATGTAAAACAAATTACTTGCTGTAATTTATATGGCAAACAAATGCTGCAATATCGAGTACCTACATTAATGAACAATATTCCGCAAAATATTAAAAAAACAATTAAAAAAAACGAATATAAAATATAAATTAAAAAAAAAATTAACAAAATTAGTTTCAAATAAATGATAATCGTTAAAATATATGCCCGTATGTGTTACTATCTGTTTTGCACTCTGCACTTATGCGTGCTCGAGCAAGCGGTAACGAATGCCGGTGTGCGGAAAAATCTGAATAGGTATATGATACACCGGTAATGTAATAACTTTTAAAATATTTTGTATGTGTGAATAATAAATAATAATAATACATTATATTTAAAAACCTCATATCTGCACATTTTGTATTATGAAAGTTGGTTATTCAACTACGAAACCATTCTAAAATCGAGACCGTGTACGTAATATTAGTTTGATTATAAGGCAAACTGTAACGAAAATGTAGTGTCCGTCACATATGGAAATGCCCATCGCAAAAAATTCGAGCATCTAAATGAAGCGAATTTCTCTCCTACTGGTTTTGGCACATTACTCACAAAGAACAAAGGAATAGAGCCCGCCCATTCGACACGCCCCTTGTCTTAAACGTGCCCGCTCACATCTAAACTTAATATTTGGAAGCAGACGTTACCTTAAGCATATCCATGACAGATAGGATATGAAATTACTAAAAAAACCTAATAATAATAAATAAAATAATTGAGATTATCGCCATATGGAATGTGGACTCAACAATTATTGTTCCGATAGTTGTTTCGGTTAATAGTCTCGTTGTAAATAGTCTCGACCGTCATCTTTAGAGGCTCTCGCTTAATGCTTCGATCAAGAGTCGGATACAGAAGGGGGTATTGCTTGAGACGGCACTTATTGTGAGGTGATTCCTCTCTCTGGAGCCCTAAGCACCAGTTGCTTGAGATCTTGCACCTCTGCCGGCCGACATCTGTTTTTCATATATTTTTAAATGTTTTTATTTTGATATTAATATTTAAAAATGTATTTAGTATAAGTGTGTTAAATAAATGATGGAATAAAATGTCTTTATTCAATCAAGTAACAAACAGTTATTTTAAACCTAGATCTAAGTGAATAGAAGTAAAACATTAGAATAAAAGTGAAAACAATACCTAATAATGAAACTTAATTAAACCGGTCGCTGTCTCAGCGTAGGTGCTACAGAATTGAGAAGGAAAAATGCAGCGCTGGTTTTCAGATGCAGTGCTTGTAATAATACACTTACTGTTCAAAAAGCTTTGTTAACTGGTTTAAAAAATACAATACTTATACAACTTTAGGTAGCATTGAAGACCTTGTGAATAATAGTATTAATCGTAATAGATTTTTATAGTTATTATTCACTTGCGGATTCGGCAGACGTTGCCCTGCTTGGTCTGCCTGAGTTGGGTTACTTACTATTTAAAATATTTTAACATCCTATAATAATTCTATTAGTCCCGTTCCCTTTTCCAATATTTTCGAAAATTACCCTTTACAAATAGACAGAGATTTTTAACCTTGTCCTAACAATAATGATCACTAAACACCAAATTTGATATTTCTTTTATTTAAAAGAAATATTCAATTTGGTGCAGTCGATAGTAAGTTATGCGCTCACAGACATTTGGGAAAATCATTTTTATTTATATAGTTTTACTAGGATGCCAAATCTTTGAAGTAAGATTTTTTTGTATCACTCTTATGTCTTAGAGGCAAAAATGGAGAGTATAACGCGTTACCGCCTTCAGGAAATACCATCGATAATGCTAGAAACACGCTCGGCAAACCTTATCAGTTCATACACAATGCCTTAATTGTAATCAAACCGCCACCTGATGGTAGCGCTCAGGTATTTCTTACCTACATTTTTATAATATTAAGATAAATTCACAACCTTGCGACAACGATTTGATAGGAACTTCCTGCCTCGCATGACTGCTCTGGTGTTTCCGAATAAATGCTAATTATGCTTGGCATCGTTACGTTAACATGTACCTCCCGGATGGATTTTTGTGCAATTTTGCCTGCGCAATCCAACGGCTCGCCGTAACGTGTATTGAGACGTTCCGGTGTGCCGCAAAAATTGACATTCTATTTTACGCCGGTCGTCTGCCCAATTTCAAATGACTGCCCCACACCCGCTTCGGTCTACCTGCTCAAGTATACGTATACAGGTTGGACACTCCGGTAACCATAACGTGGATGCCAGGCATTAGAGACATTCTAAGATCGGAAATTCCGAATCCCGAATTTTGTGTAACTGCTAGTCTAATAACGAAAGTGTTGTTATAAGCCTAGAGGTCGCCGGCTGGTCAATATTCGACCATGAATTTTTACTAGTATGAGTGTGTATTGTTTGGCATTGGTATGCGTGATGTTTTACTTTAATAATTTAATAGGTATATTTATAACGTACATTTTATAAAAATATTAGTATTCGCAGACCTCCCTTTATCTATACACGTAAATAAAATTGAAATGTCTGTTTCTAACGTGGAAATTAACTTTATTTAACTAATTACAAATTTTGACTCTACACGATACTCATAACTGAAACAAAAGTCAATAATTTTTATCTGTTTGTCTGTTTTAACGGGGTTTATAGCGGCAAATAGCTTTAGCATCAATAGGCTTGCAAAAATAATTAGGGCTCCGCACAAATAAATAAAAACCCTCAAAATTTAACAAAAGCACGGCATTTACGCAAGTGATGTTGGAGGATTTAGCTAGTCTAAACTATAATTGTGGCAAATTTAGTACTCCTCCGTTCGCGCAATTTTCGTAAAATGGTACATAATGTATCTGCCACACGTTTTACTATAGATTACGTCTCCTACTACAGTAACTAGTGTCATCTTTTGGTAAATAGCGGAACTGCCCTAACCCTTGGTGTGCCTATAGAACTCATGTCGGTCGATTCATCAGATACGTTAAATCAGTTAAGTAATATATATTTACAAATAAACAATATAAACTCCTGCTTGTAACATTAAAATATTTTTTTATTACCGTACACCTACAGCCCTATAAAATCATATAGAAAGAGGACTAGCAATGTTATAGAACATTTATAGTTAAATGGCTGGTTCTTAGCCTTTGCCCAAACAAGGCGGGAATTGCGCGGTTTCAAAATCGCGTGGGAACCGCGCGTTTCTTATTTATATAGACCGCTTAATAATCGCCGTCGTCTGAACGCTCACGATTTTGCAATGTGAAAACCGCACGATTTGTAATCGTTTTCCCGCCGTGTCTGAACAAAGGCATAGATGTAATATTCCGTGTTGACTGTAGATAGCGATGCGCTAATACTTGCGCCTAAGAGTGGTTGCGTATTTTACTGCGTAACCCCCCTTCTATGGGTCATATAAAAATTATGGTTTAAAAATTTTGAGTAAACTAGCACAACCAATAAAAAAACGGAGCTCGAATGTAAAAAGTATGGACTAAAGTCCATAAAGGACCCGGTTCACAACCCGACGCCGCTGGGGTATTATTGCGCCCACTCCTAACACAGGCTTTTAATTTAAGCTTAGTAGAAGGGTAAACAGGAATATTAGAGATTCCTAAAAAGTATTTTAAATAGTCTTTACCAAAAAATCAAATTAATAAAAAATATTAAAAAAGTTCTGCGACTTCGCCTGCGTGAATTCAGTTATGTTGTTAAATTCAGAGGGTTTTTATTTATTGTGCGGAACCCTATTTATTTAGCTAAAAGCAAAGTAGTTGAGATTGTTCTAGACTGCTACGTAAAAATGAGAGGCATGCTAAAATGATTTCAAGAACATAATTTTTACCTATAAAAAGAGGGTTGCGCAGTAAATACGCAACTGCTTTGAGGCGCAAGAATTTAACCCATCGCAATCCACTTTCAATACAGAATATTATATCAAAGAATCAGTCACTGATGATGCCAATGCTACTTTTCGACTTTGTTATCTGCCGAACCGAAAAGTCATGTGTCCGCTTTTCGCGGAACCCCTTTTTTTTTAGCTAAAAATGAACTATCCTGTGTCATTTCTCATAAAATCACATAACTGCCAGTGAAAACAACGCGAACGGGTCGAAATCGGTCTAGTAGATATCTAATTCGCAAAAAACACACGAAAAATGTTTTAATTCTAAAATCATTTATTAGATTCATTAGATACATATTTATTTGCGTTGTTTTATGAGATATATGCATGAAAACAATATAATTTGTCCTAAACCTTTGAACTTATCGATGAATGTTTGGTCTATGCTATACTATTTCCGATGTCAAAGGAACCCGTTTGTGTGCGAGTGATAGAGATATGTCAAACAACTATATCCGTGTCCGAGGGAGAAAAATATTTGTATCCGTATGTGTATTGGTTAAGTATCAGTAGTAAAAATATTATTGTTTATAATTCTAGGAAACCCTCAATAAAACAAATACTCTGTTAAATAAAATATAATTTCTCTCGCGGTTTTTAGCTTTGTAAATTATTGGGGACCGTGTCAATTCCAACCGCGGCTAACAAAGAGATTTTCGTTCGAAACCGAACGTCGAATGAAACCTTTATGCTGCAATTCCAGTTCAATTAATTAGCCCCAAAAATAGGGGTAACTTTACATTATTTCGCATAAAGCCCTAAATTGGTAGTATTGTTGGAGCGTAATTATAAATGAAACCTGCAAAGTCCTCATCAATCCGATACCTGGAAAAAGTTATTTTAGGCCATTGGTCACAAAACTCTGTTTTTCGTGATTTTTAGCTACACGGTAAAGTTTAAAAGAAGTAAAGAATTGTAGATCACATAATTATCTACAAAAATGTATCGAAACTGGTTTCTGTCTGTTTTTTTTAATTCGGATGAGTTTTATTTTATAAAGTTTTATCAATATGGTACACCTGGTTTCGGAGAAAGGTATACCATATTGATAAATCTTTCACCAGAAAAAACTAAAAAAGTTAAACCTATAACAAACCTTGTTTGTGGAATATAAAATTAAAAACATTGTATATGTTGTATCCACATCTGTAGCGACTATTTATTGACGGTATGGAGTTTGTTGTGAAAGCTTTTGTGTGAATAATATTTTCATTTTTGACGTTTATTATTAAGTAGAGTGCCAATATATGTAATGGTGTATTGATTTTGAAAAATTCAATAAGTCCCGACGAATTAATGACAGGTGAAGTAAAGCTGTGATTGGGTGGTGGCCGAGGCGGCATTGGTCGTTCAGAAACGAGATGGGTCGACGACATAACATCTGTCGCGGGTCGAACCTGAGGGCTGAGCACGAACATTTTCGATAGTTTTACTTGCTTTTACGTTCGAAACTGAACGTCAAATGAAAAATTAATGCTACCGTTTTACACAATTTACTTGCTAAATATTGCTATCACTAATGAAATCAGCACTCGCACGTATCGAATCCTCGACGTTGCGACTATGTAAGTGGTGTAAAATACAAGCACGAACTTTTCTTTCCAACGAATGAATGTTTTGTTTCGATGGTAATAATACGTAAAACTCTCGAGAATGTTCGAGCTAGGCCCTCAGAATACCTCATATAGATGACGCTTGTACTAGACCTTTTGACTGACCTGCCGTGTAAAATTATTATTTTAATAACAATCGGCTAATGTCTAGTTTCATAGAAAAGACATAAAGCTTAGCTGGCTAGTTGCAGACGGGCCAAAATTCGGGCAAGGTAACTTGCCGTCTGCCGTATCCGCTAGTTCGTGTCGAAAAGAGAGCAAGACGTAAGTTAAAAAATATAAAGTAATGAAAATCTATGTAATGCTGCTACACATCGTCACTACTACTAAAGAATAGCACTACCTTTGTCCCTCTATAAATGTTAAAAAACTGGTACTATAAACAGAAAGTTAATGTAACGATAAGAAAGAAAAGATAAAAAAAGAATATAATATAACAATTGGCACGGGCCTCATGCCTGTGGTGCGTAAATTTAATAACAAAAGAAAAAAAACACAGCACTGCGCTGATTTTCTGTTCGACCTTTCCCTCGGAAAATCAAGCATCTTCTGGAGAAAGACTGTACCAAAAATAATGCGGAAAGCATCAGTAATCATAAAGAGATTTTAAATAATCAAATGTTCCTGCATTCTGCGTTACATCTTCTTATAAAAATTAATTACTCTTTTTACATTTTCCATCCTATGAAAAGTTATGAGGTTTCCAAGGGGAAGCGAATTAATTTTGCGTAAGCTCCCCTTGTATGTTAGACAGAGGTAACAGGTTCTATCCATGGCGGTGAAAAAATAGGATTTCTTTTTCTATATTGTGGTAGGCTTCTAAGGCAAAAACAGAGCCCTAATAAATTAAACATTGGTGTGCTATGAAGGGGAGTAAATTAAATATATTTAATTTTTTAAGGAGAAAAAAGGTAGGTGAGTCAACTTATGTTAAGTGACTTACGCCCTTAAACACCTGCGCTACTCTGGTAGACTCTGTAGCTTTTGCTCCCTAGAGACTGTTGTTTCAGCAGAGGCGTGTTTGGATAGGCGATTTGAGCCCTTTGAGATTCGAGACCGGTATCGAATATTATAAAAAAAAATAGAATTGATTTTGACCAAAAAGTTCCCAACCTACGCTTGTCTGAAAACTCGTGGGCGAGCAGGGTTGTGTTTCGGCGGGGGGTTTGAGTCCGCACACGAGATACGCCCGCCTCGGTCCAGCCCTCAGTCATCTTTCAGCTGGCGCGGTGAGCGCACGCCGCCATGGCTCGCGAATATCCGCGAGTTCACGACTACTACTTGCAACTCCAAGACTATCAGCCGTCGCCGTCTCACTACTCCTACCAGTATGACTTCCAGTGAGTATCGCTTTCAAATAACATAAAAAATGTATTTTTTAATTTTTGATAGCTCAAATAAGCGGTAGGCTGGGTTCAGACTTTAATAGCGCCCTATTCACTTCTATCACAAGCTTTTAAGAAACTTAACTAGACTGATAATAAAAATGTTAGGTACATAGGTCTCGAAATATATCAAATATTTTTTATAGGAATAAAAAACTTATTTAAGAGCGTATATCGTCTAAACATCTTATATCTACATGGACATTTTCAATTAGATACGTTATGGTTTGGTGTTGGACTATTTAATTAAAAAATGATACGTATAATTACAATATATAAGTATTTAACATAAACAAGTCTTAAGTTAAGAACTTAAACAAATAAGCGTACAGCGAACGATGTTATTGTTTTTAGAACGTTTTGAATTTTCCCGCTTAATCTTGCGATCAGCTTTGATTATACAAACTTCTTGTGTTATATTTTTTCATTATATAGTTTATATTGTTAGATCTATAAAATACTAGCTGTTACCTGCTACTATGTCCGCGTCGATTCAGTTATTTTGTTCAATTTCGTGAGTCCTTAATTTTCGTCCGGAACCCTAATTATTTCTTTCCTCAAACTGAAGTAATCCAGTTACTTCTTGTAAAATCAGCTACATGCCAGTGAAATTCCAGTCGTTTGGGAGATTTCCTGGAACAAACAGACGGACAGACAAAAATGTTTGAACTTAACCGCAAAGCTCTGCGATTTCGCGTGAAGTATCTTATTATAAAAACTGCTGTTATTTATTTATTTATTATAAATAATGGAATTAAGCTTAGTTTCCTTGTTTCTTTATTCCCTTTATACCTCGAAAATCAATACCAATACGCTGCAAAAAATATTTTTCTTTTTCTATATCCTCAATAGTTCAACGGTAGAAACAATAGACTGAAGTACAGACGGTATTCAATTCAGTCTCCGAACTCCCGTGACTGGTATTGCCTTCCATTATTTACATAACCTCCGCACATACCAGGAGGGGAGGAATATTAAGCAAAAAACTGTTAAAATCCAAACTTGTAAAAACTTAATTTAGAAAACTTCTGAATGCATTATTTATATGAATATAAAGTGTAAAACAGAAATTCTCTACTCAGGAGAATTCAATATGTATTGGAATTAAAAAGGTAAATGTGCGGATTCGAAACCGTCATCTTTACAACTAGTAATTCGAATTTCTTTTTACATTCCAGGCATATAACAAAATCTATTTCACTATAATCTGTGGTAGGTACAGACTATGGCGAAATCAAAAAATGATCGATGTATTAGGATTTATTATTAAAGATCTATTATAATTATATAAATAATTGTAGAAGTTAATTAAGGTAGACAGGCATACGGACGAACTGAGCAAAACCATAAGGGTTCCTTGTAGTACTACGGAACCCTAAAAATAAGGAAGTATAATTTTGATTGTTATAGCTTATTTGCATACATATTTCAGTGTAATTTTTATTTATTATAAGAATACATATATGTATATAATACGAGTTGTACGAAAAAACTCAGCTCCACTTCACATGTGTGGGAGCCACCCCCCCATAATGTAAAATTATTATTGTTTTAAGACGCCAAGAAGAAAATCTTTACGTAGTACATAACTGTACCAAATTTCATGCGTTTATATTCATAATCGAAAAAGTTAGTTAGGGCGGACGGACGTACAAAGCGAAACCATATGGGTTCCTCGTAGAATCACGAAAAAAGGGGGAGTGCTCGGCATTTGAGTCGAACGCTAGTTAGAGCAGTTCTTATCGCGACCGGGCGGCAGATAAATGATCAATTCTAAGATTGGTTTTCTAATATCCAACCTCCTCCGTTCTTCGGAAGGCACGTAAAACGGGGTGAGACTGTGGATTCCTATAGATGACGTCAGACGGCAGTCGGTCATGTTAACCAAAATTATTTCCATAAATCCAGTAAAATTAGATAAAATCCCACATCCTGTTACAATGGTTCAGTCATGTATCGCCCGGTCGCTTCACCAAGCGAAAGACTCAAATGCCGGCTACTGATTCATCTTCGACCTCTGTACAATATCATAGACCGATATTTCTACGTGATTTTTCGCATTGCAAATATCGATATATGAATGTGTACATCAAGATATCGAGATAGGTCACGATTATAATTTAATTGAGGAGATTAAAAAAATGCATAACTATTGGAATATTTTTATTTCTTGTGGTACTTTTGCAATGATAATTGATAAGACATTACTTAGTTTTATCTCTAGAGAGATATGAGAGGAGTATACAAAAATGATAGTAAAGACAGTGGAAAGTGAGCAATGGCAGAAAAAAGTGGCCAAGCGTATCAAAACACGCTTATATAGAAGGGTTCCGTATCTGGACGCGATAAAGGTATTTGTTAAATAACTTCTAAAGTTGTTTTTCAATTACCCTGAAAATTATTTTCTTAATGAGTTTTAGTATTTCCTGTCACCATGAAAATCTTGAAGTTTCTACATCTAAAAGTTTATAAATCCTAAGGGCATCACATTGCGCGCGGAAATACGGACGGACGTACATAGCGTATTTATAAGGGTTCCTTGTCCTACAAGGAACCCTAATATCCCACTGTTAGGCAAAGGTCTTCCTTCTCTTGGACCACTGTTTTCTCTCTTGTCCTACAAGAAACCCTTATTGTTACTACGGAACCCTAAAAATGATGGGAAAGTTAGTGGAAATGTACAAGCAAGAAATGAAAGTAAAAGGTACCTATTTCATATACATAAAATTCTCGTGTCATAGCATTTATTGACAAACACTTCCTCAATGGCTTGATGGATGCTCAGTTCTGAGAATCGGTCGTAAACCATTTTTTAAAACTTTAAGCCAGTGGTCGGCTACGTGTGACCCGCGGGCCATAAGTGCCCCGCGACCCCTCTTTTTTCTGGTCCGCGGCTATTTTGTAAATGGCTTAATCTATTTCTTATGCATAAATAAAAGTTAGTTCATTAGCTTACAGGATCGTATAGTTCTGTCGTATTGTAGTAAAATTTAGTATTTTTAGTATCGCTTACTATGTCTACCTGCGTTAATAGACAACTAGACACCTCTATTTTTTTAACAATGTGGCCTGGCCCGCCTGCATCTAGTATTCTAAAGATATGGCCCTTTCGTGCCAAAAGATTGCCGACTCAAGCAGTCTAAGTGATAAGGGTGATAGGGAACAGCTACATTACATTATAGATTTCATAAATGTATATACGTAAGTTTCGTCATCTCTGACTCCCGTCGTAAAGCTGTTTTTTATCGAAACTAATCAAATTCACGTGGCACATTATTTCTTGCCCATCGAGCGTATAACCTGCGATTTCACGGTGGCATATAACTGTGAAATTTATTGCATTGACCAATCCTTTGCTTTTGACTTTAATTTTATTACAACTTTTATTATATCAACAACATTTGTTATTACATAAAACATATTCGCAAGAGCAAATTGTATTTTCATATACTCCTATTTTATGTTGTTTATCTTAAACGAATTTCTCTCGATTCGGGTTTTTATTGTGAACATATTTTCATATGTCGATGAGATTACCTACTTTGGTCTTGAATACGTGCAGTATTTAGTAGGCTTTTACTTTTTTATTTAATACCAGCGGACTCGGCAGACGCTGTCCTGGCCAAACTTTGGGTTACTTACTATTTACTGCATTCTATTATCCTATAATATTTTCCCCTTCCCGTAACGGTTCCATAATGGTTTATTATTTTGGCGTTAATAGCTTAATCATGAAAGATAGATATATAGTGTAGCGGTCTTTTTTGTAGAGCTGTTTAAGATAAACATTTCCTTTATACACGTAATATACGTATACGTATAAACGTGTAACTCTAAGGGTTTTTGCAGCGCAGGCCAGAATAGCTCGCAGATCGCAGAATTTTCTCCTACTTACTTGACATTTATCGTTATATTTTGGACAATTCATATCTTTATAATTTATAGCCTATGTATTATTCTGATGTATAAACTATATTATTGTAAAGTTTTATTAAACTTAATTCAGTAATTTTACCGTGAAAGAGCGTCAAAGGTACATCCATACGTCCATGTGTATAAACTTTTGCTTTTATATTATTAGTAGGATCTACAGCTTGACTCCTACCAGATCTGACGCCTCTTGTAAAAAAGAATAAATAAAATTGTCACTGGCTCCAATGTTTACAAACCATTGGAATCACTGGGCATATTGAAGCCAATATTTGATTAGGCTAGCGTTTCAAATTAACGATCCTACGTCACGAATTGCAATATTGATTGAACGCATGACGTCAAACTACAAGCAATGGTTTGTAATATCGTTATTTGAAAAGAAATTTAAACACGTAGAAAAATACTTACCTTTTTGCATTTTCGTATTATTACTTTCGAGGGAATTGGTACCAACAGTTTTATCTTTTCCCGGTCCCGTTCCTGAAAGACCTGCTGAATAAATCTAGAAATAAAGTGGCCAAAAACGTGATACGCCTATATGGAAGGGTTCCGTATCAGATATGCGTTAAAGATGTTTGTTAAATAAGTTTAGAAATCCTAGTGGGAGGGGGGGGGATATTGCGGGCGGACAAACGGACGGACAAACAGAGCGAAGCTATAAAGGTTTCTTGTAGGACAAAGGAATCCTAAAAATGAAGTAAGAATTCTCCAAAATAAATAACAGTTTCTCTACAAACCTTGAATTCCAGTTGCAACGCCATCTTACGGGATATAACGTAAAGCTAAAATGTCCTAGGACCCACTCAAACACACTCAAAAAATATATAGGGTACATATATGTATAAAGATTAGGAAATTGCGGCTTTTGCCTAACAAATAGGTTGCTATACTGTGTGCTCTACTTTTTATACTTTCCCAATGCAGTTTTCCTTCGTACTCAAGACACAATGGAAAGTAACAACCAATTGTGCCGCTTTTATTGGTATCACATGTTTTAGTGTGCTGGAATGCTTAGAAAACGGTTGAATATTGTGGTCGTATCTTATACACGGTCAATGGACTGTTCCTTTCAAATATAAAACAGACAATTTTTTTTTAAATTATTTAATGAGATGAACGTGATGTGATAAAGAAAAAATGTACATATCTTTAAATAAGCATATGGTACGTAAATCTAAAGATTTCTGGCCGAATTCGGACCAGCCGGCAATCTCGAAAAGCAAAAGCTCACCTAATAGGAAATCTCGAAAACCTCTTGACGTACAATTTGATAAGAAGTAGTTTATAGTTAGTAGATATCCACTAAGAACGAATTTTCGGCCAGATTAAGGTGGCCAAAGGGCTCTCGCACTATAACGCGTACGAAGTCGCGGAAAACAACTAGTATCCGATATATTTTATATATTTGCCAATATTATGTTTCTTAGATAAAATATTTATCTTTATAAAAAAATTGTGATATGCATGATAGGCAAACTAGAAGCAGGAATAAATTTGTGACTCCGTTCCTGCATCTGGGTATAGGATTCTTTAACAAAATTTCAGATGAAATATTAAATTTGGCTCTAGTTAATTTTAAACTACATGTTAAAACACGCTTATTCGTAAAGCGTATTTTGCTGTCAAAGACTATATTAAAGATAAAACTGCTTGGAGTTCAGTCGATCCAGCTTTGTACTTGATAGTTAACATGAAAAAAATGTGAAAAACAAATTTCTGTAAGAACTCTTTTTAAAAGAGTGGCTAACGAGTTTCTTGCTGATTCTTTTCGTGGCTCGACTCTTCCGAATCAGTGGTAGCTTTTAAAATATTTGACGATTCAATCGGGACCCAATGTTTTACGTGCCTTCCGAAACACGACGGAGGTCGGATATTTTAAAACCAGTGTAAGAATTGGTCACCCGTCTATCACACGGCTGCGATGAGAGCTACTTAACCTATCGATTCAAATGCCGGCCACCGATTTAGCTACAGCCTCCTCTCGACATTTAAGGTACTATTTATATGGCATTATTTACGGTTTAAGAATTTATGTTGATTTAAATATCTTAAATGATTTGTTTTAAAAGGACACTATTTACTATTTAATGATATTCATTTTTCATAAGAAAAATGAATATAATTAAATATTGTATTTATAACAGTGAACTTACATCATAAAAGATCAATAAGTATATATGTATATTGTAACAATCAAATAAATAAAAATGTTATCAATGTCCAAATAATCTTAAAATGTAACAAATATTTAAAATATAATCATGATAGAAATAAATACTTCAATGTGGGTTTCAATAAGGAGGAAAGCATCGGTTCCTGTTACATTGCTGTGCGATGCGATGCGGTGCGGTGGGTAACCGTGTGGAGAAGTAAGGTACAAAGCCCATAATCGTTCCTCAAAGGTCGGGAACGTGTCTGCGAACACCAGGGGTGTTCCAGTTGTCCAAGGGCGTTGGTAGACAATCGACTGAACCGTCTATCCGTTTGGCTTTTATTATCTAAAAGAAAAGAGATGTGCGAGACAAGGAAAGTGTTTTTTGACCCTCACGCTCGTCTACAATTTTAATCGTTGAGTAGGCAATTTACTTGGCGAGTGAACTATTAACACTTCCACACTACACTCTGCCAATCACTACTCTTCGTTTGTGGCAGAGGCTGTTTATTAGATTTACAATGTAACAGCCGCTTTGCTACACGATACCGCGAATTAATAATTGTATAATTGATAGAATCAGGCGTTACTTTGCGGAAATCCATGACATGCATGAGAAACTAAACTACTTTGCTTTAGTTTTTAGCATGTTCTATCAACATGGAAAATTTAAAAATCTCTGTAACTAATAGTTTCGAAATGCTGGGGGGGGTAAACTATATGGCTCTATGTGTAAAACTGTGGCTCTTTAGTTCTTTATGAAAATATAATATTATCTTAGTAATTTTGTTTTGAAAAAACACTACTTATGTATACAAACGCAGATATATATTTTTTAATGAATAATTAGAACTTTTTTTTATCAAAAACTTTATTTATGCAACTACTATTTACTGTCAATGTGTAAATTTTTTGTGGCTCTTTAAAACCTTTGAAATTTTGTTCCGACTCAAAAGGTTGCCAACCCCTGGGATAAGCCATTGGATTTTTAGTATTTATTTTGTAAGTTTGATATTAATTAATGCAAAACGGTTGATACTGTTAGCAACTCTCACATAAGTAGTCATCCGTAAATTACATAATGCCAATTTTACAATTTTACAACTCCTTCCTAGTCACAGGGGTGGAGCGCGCGCAGGGGGGCGCACAGGGGGCGCCTCTGGACCCGCAGCAACTCGAGCAGGAGCTGCTGCTCGCGAGAGAAGCTGTCAACTGTAAGTGGCGAGACCGTTCATTGTTTGTTAGCTCCAAGTACAGTACCCATTTTTCTTTCCCGTGCCGTTGCATCGCACGATGGGCAGGGTTTGTATCATGTATTATCCTACGCCACCTGTCCTCAGTATAGGTTTCGAAAACACTGCTCTCCCTGCTGTCCTCTTACAAGACATCATTCCAACTTGTCAAGTATATTTTCGGTTATGATTTTTCATTGTCCAATTTTGACTTTTCTGAATATACTTTTCAACTACGTGAACAAAGCGTCTTAATCAAGTCGGGCCAACATATTGTGCGAAATGTACAGGACGAGGGAGTCCTGCCGACAGTTTGATAGACCGCGTCATATTGTATGGCAATCTAACGCACACGCGTCCGGGACGCCAAACGTAGAGGTATTAGTTCCCGGTCGCGCCGGCCCAATTCGGCTACAAGCATGGCGCTGCCTCTATTTATCTCTATATGCTGCATGACCATAATAATGCGATTTATTTACGCGAACCTAAAAATATATATTATGCGTAAAATATACTAAAGCGTCGGTATAAAAAAACATCATAATATTAAGATAGAGTTCGACTCATAAAGCCACTGCTATCGCTGCTACACAAAAAAAAACTTTACCCCCTAAATTACACGAAACGCTACATTAAAATGATATAGAGCCGAGATCCTTGAGCAACATCTAATCTACATAAGGGATAATCTTGTATAATGGTGACAGGGGCGCGGAGTAGAGCTCCGATAGGATGTCGTAAATCAAACAAAAAGTCACTATTCCTCTTACATCCAGGTACCGAATGCGAGGACTTTAAATTGAGTCTATTGTTAGTTATAATTTAAATTATAAAAGGAGTTGCATTGACTTGTCTTCAAAAATAATTTCACCATTAGAATCCTACATTATCTCTAATGAACAAAGGTGATAGAATATATTCATAAAAGTTAGGGACCCTCTGAAACAACCTTGTCTTCTATTAAGTAAGTCCAAAATACTAATACATATATGTAACGTAATATAATAAAAACAATTTATTCGAATTAATGAATTTTTGCATGACTCCCTTCCCAAGAGATTCTAGATCTACAATCTCCATGTAACCATAGCAGAAGTAAGTAGGCCGGAATTTCGAGTTAATTATAGAATAGTATAATTGCCAAATGGCCCGGGCTTAAATTAGTTACAGTGAAGATATTCATAATTATTTAAACGTTATTAGAGCATCAGAGATATCTACAACCAGATAGAAGTCCAGATAACCTTAAACACATAGTTGGCCCGTTGGCGCAGTGGGCAGTGACCCTGCCTTCCGCTCCGGGGGTCGTGGGTTCGATTCCCACCTCGAGTCTGGGTGTATTTCTGTCCCAGTATCCGTCTATGCCCATCAGAAGCCATAAGGTTACATTAAAAAACTTTAAATTGTCAATAGCGCTAAAGGTACGCTTAACGTTATTTTAAAATAATCTTTAAAGGAAATAAATAAAAAATCTTTCTTTTCTTTCTTTCTTCGCAAAATTTGGGAATGAAAGAATAGAAAAACGTATGTAAAGCGGTTCAACGGTTTTCGAGTTTCATCGAGACCTAACGAACAACGATTAATTTTTATATATTTCTAAACACTAGTAATAATAATAATAGTCTTTATTCAGACCAAAACTCACTTTGGGTTTCTGAGCCGCTCCAGTAAGTAAGTAAGTAATAATATTTATATATAAACTTAATCTAATATCTGTTGTTTTTTAATTTTTTTCTAGACCTGTTTGCTAATCGGCAAATGCCTCCTCTAAGTACTAATCATTCTATATACTAACTGTTGATAAATCTGCCACACGCCTTGTCCAGCTGACCTTTGTACTAGACGGAAAAAAATAACTTCCCATTAGCATTTACACATATTTATTTTATTTGTATTTATTTTTTAAAAAGAACATTAGAAATACTTTTTTAGGTATGTGTAATATTCCCTTTTTCCCTCCTACTAAGCTTAAATTGAAAGCTTGTATTAGGAGTGGGTGCGACAATACACCAACGGCGGTGATGGATTTCAGTCCATACCTTATAACGTTATATATATATTTGTTAGCTGTTTGTAGTATTTATAAAGATTAATGATTTTCTTTCTTTCTTCTTTCGTTCTTTCACTCTGATTCTTTCCGGTAATCTGTAAAAACGCCCTGAAAGATTTGATGCACTTAACATAATCCTTACCAATAGCTGTACCATACCAATAGTTTTTATTAATATGTAATCTTGCTACTCGTAACTCAACTTTTCGTGCAGGATTTGACTCCGGTCTTGGAGGCGGAAGCCTTTTCGGAAACAATTCGGGTTATGTTTTTTAGGTTGTGATTACTGTTATCGTTATTTGGCGCCTCAATATAAGCTATATATCATCACGCTAAGTCCAATAGGAGAGGAGCACCAATGAAGAATATTTCAAAGTCGGGGGTTCTTTTTCCCATTTGAGAGCTTCCGCCGCGTGCGCTCCGTAAATGGTTACAGTTTTGCAAAAGTCATGTATGACAAAATTGTTCCCCTTTAAAACATCTAAATAAAAGTCCGCGACAGCAAATGTCTATCTTTTAAGGTTGGCTCAGTATAACCTTTTTTATGCTAATGATATTTATTCTAAAACGCATTATTTGTGAAGGTCTTTTTTTATAAACATAATACTAATCCTCATCCAAAAACTATTTTTAAACGTCTTAGTGATAAGAGAGGCGCACGTAGACGACGTTTTGATTGCAATCAATTATCTTATCGAATGTTTTTTGGTGGTAAATTAAAGGCACGGCACGCTTAATTGATATCACTTCTCGGAAGGGCCACAGAGATCGGCATGGGCCTAATTCTTTAGAGCTACGCGCTCGCCGTCCAACATCTGCCGTTAATTTTGTTTTCTTAAAAAAAGTTCCCGGAATCTGCCTTATAGGTTTCTAGGTGAAGCTTTAAGCTAGAGATTAGATATAATTTCTATATAATGTTATCGCGATATTGTTGCTTTTTAAATCTTCATTATCTGTTACTGAAGTTAGGTATCTGTACTTTATCGGCATGGACCTTATTTTTTAGAGCTCCGCGTTCGCCGTCTCACATCTGCCGCTAATTCCCTTTTCTTAAAAAAAGTATCCAGAATCCGTCTTATAGATTTCTAGATGACGCTTTAAGCTAGAGATTTCATAGAATTTTTATTTTGAGTTATTGGAATATGATTACTTTTTTTTTATCTTCATTATCGGTTATTGAAATTTACGTGTCTACATCTATGATTAAGAAAAAGTCTATATATAGTGTCACAGGCATTAAGTTGTCTACCTTAGGAACAGACGTCCGTGTGTCATATAGTCCTGTATATATTTATTTATTTATGAAGATTTTATTTAAATTTACATGTTTGTATTGCGTAGTTGGTATTTTGGAGTTAAGACAATTTACGTGGGAGCCGTCCTCTATACCCATTCCATGGAATAGAAAGAGAGCATGTGTGTGCATTTGAGGGTGGACCCCTAAAAAGGTGTTATCCCATTGTCGCCAGTAGCGATCCGTCACACGTTTTATTGCGACCGATATATCGCCCGACGTATTTATAGCTTTCGACGCGACGCTTTTTCTTAACGAATTAGGGCGTGAATAGAGTAACGTGAATTTTAAATTTGCCCCTGTGCCCCTCGACAATTTATTTATTCTTATTTAATTTTTTATTTGCCGGCTTAACCGATTTTTATGATATTTTGCGCTGTGATAATGTTTATTCTAGAACTGTTTAGATTAACAGTGCAGGAGAGGGTACTGCGATCGACTTAAGGACTTTTTGAGTGTTCGAACAGGACATTTGTAGAATTTGCAGGCATTTATATAAATATCTAAACGATTCTATCATACAAATGGAGTTGCGAATCTAGATGATCAATACAATTCGTGCTTAAAATTATTAAACGCGTATTGTATTAAAACTAAACCACTCTCTTAGACGTATTCTTAAATACGTCCCGCGGAAGAGCGCGCAACCTGTTGTAATCTAAGCGTAGAATTCTTAGACGGTGCAAGCTGTGAAACTGTTCTACTGAAAGTTGAGAAATACGATTATGCGACAGATCCAATATTTGTAAAGAAGGCATCTCAGAAAAAACTCTCCGTTTAATTGCAGTGATTTTATTTTCTTGCAAATTTATTACGTTCAGATTGGACAGCGTGCACAATGCGAACGCATCGATCGAGACGAGCTTGTTGTGAGAAAGAATTATCTGACGAATGTGTTTTCCTAAGGAATCAAAGAAGTTTCTAGAAATCGAACCTAGCGCGTTATATGATACATCGAACACTTTGATAGGTACAATTTCACCTCCAGAAAGAGTCGCTATTCTATTATGACTGACGTTAACAGCAAAATTTGCGTCAATGTTTGATATATTCGTAAAGTATTTAATAGAAAATTCTGACAAATTATTTTCTTGTAAATCCAACACTTCTAACTTTTGCAAATGTGCAAACGCCCCTTCGGCGATGCATTCAATAAAATTTCCAACCAAACCTAAATATATCAAATTGTGCAAATTTGAGAAAGCTCTACTGCTTATATTGGTAATGCGATTGTAAGACACATCTACGCTCTGTAATTCAGACATATCCTCAAGAAATTGTGGCTTTATCTTGCTTAGGTAGTTATACGACAGTCTTAGTTCCCTCAATTTACAAAATACGTTTTCATCTTCCGTCACGCTTGGAAATTCTATAATTTTATTAAAATCTAAATTAAGATACTCCAAGAAAGGAAAATTCTCTAAATCGGCCGTAGAAAGGGAATGAATATTATTGTTTTCCAAATTCAACCACGTCAAAGCACCGAACGACGAACTACTGAATATTTCGCCACTAAAGAGAGCCGACGATAGCTCGAGTACTTTTAAATGGGTTAAATTAGAAAATACACCGGCTTCCACGTCGTGCAGATCGTTAAAACTTAGTACAAGCTCACGGAGTGGCAGCGGCGGAAAACTACCCAGCCCCAGCTGTGCCAATCTATTTCCACGTAAGCTAAGAGTAGTCAAGCCTTCGGCCCAGGCGTCAAATAGTTCTAGAATCACGTAAGAAATGCGATTATATCCGAGATCTAGATAAGAAAGCGAAGCGGGAGCCAGGTCCCGCAGACCGGTGGGAAACGAATTTAGGAAATTCCCCGCCACCGAGAGGGATTGCAGCCTGTGAGGTAAACGTTTTATGTCCTCAAACCTGTTGTACGCGAGGGATAGATATCTTAAATTTTCCAACTCGCCTATGTTTTCTGGAAAAAATGACAAGACGTTATAGTCTAGATCTAATCGTTCTAAACTTTGCTTGAGAGCATAGATTAGCGCCTCCGATATGTATTGCAAATTATTGTACGATATTGACAGCTTCTCTAACCTACTACAGTCCAAGACAAATGCTGGCACTGACGTAAAATCGTTTAAGTCTAATAGGAGTTGCTTCAATTGAAAATTGTGATAAATATCGAACTGAAAGTCGTCGCCGAGTTCATTGTGGCTCAAGTCGAGCGATTCCACTCTTGAGCGATCGCTACGACAAGTCACGTCAGAGGTCGGCTGAAGTATGTTATTCCGCAAATGAAGGTGCCGAACCCGCGGAAGAAAAGATAGTGCACTGCAAGGTAACTGCGATAAGAGATTATCGGAGAGGCGTAACATGACTAACGAAGGAGGAAGGGATACCGCATCCAATTTTCTGATGCGATTGCCGTCTAAGTCGATGTGAACTAAATGGTGAAGCGATGAAAAGGCACCTTGGCGTATTACACATAGATGATTATTGCTGAGAGATAGACTGCTCAAGGATTCTGAAAGACCTCCCCAATCCATATCTGGGTCTATATCGCTTATGTAATTGCTGAAACGAAAACCAAATATGTTATTAAACATCACGGTTTACGACTTTTTATGTAATATAAAATTAATAATGTTAAATATACTTAATTGCCAACACGTCGTTACGTACTTCTGCAGGCTGACCCAGTTGAGCACTTTCAAGTGCCTAAGCGCCTTTATCGGGATTTCTGTGAACTCATTGTAGCCCAAGTCTAAGGACGCCAAACTAGACGACATTGATCTGTTGACAAGTTATACTAAAATTAATGATCTTTTTTTCAATGTGACGTTGAATTGAAAGACTTAAATTCATTCAAACTGGAATGTTAAATCTCAAACCGCCGAAACTGTCTTTCATGGCCTATAAAAATAATTTAATTCGTTCTCGAGGGTACATATGGTAAAAATTATTATTATGATATACTGATAGTCTGTATTTATAATAATATATTCTTCTGTCCGTAGAAGCGAAAGTATATCGGAGAAAATGACGCACTCGGGTAAGTATTGAAGGGAATTTGCAAGGGTATGAGCAGCACAGACAGTGGCATAGCGTGTTTAGTACCGCACACTTACGCTAGGGCGGCTGCGTGAACGTGGTGCAGGTGGCAGGCAACCAGCACCAGCGTGCGCAGCGGCCACGCGTCCAGCGCCGACTGGCCCAACGCGCCCAGCCGCGCCGCCGACAGCGCCACGTGCACCGCGCCCGCCTCTACCACCACACTCAACGCTACACCACCACTTCTACTGTACGCTTCGAGGCTGCGAGATAGCTTTCATTGACTTTGTCTACTTAAGAATTATCCGCTTTCACCAAAGCGGAATATAAGCGTCATTAAAGCGGAAGCTGGTGGTAATCGTACCGGTTTCGGGAAATCGATGGAACGGGATAAAATCGCAGGCGAGGTGGTCACCTCGACACGCGCACAGCGGATTGGCGGGACATGGGCGCGCGGAACGGGTGGAGCGGACGCCGGCTGCCAGCAGCAGCATCAGCAGCGGCAGGCTACCACCGACCTGGAACACCAGTCCGCGCCCAGCCATGCTTGTAGCATCTCACCACACCTGCGACAACTGTAAGCACCGTACTGAGCGTGCAGATCGAGTTCACCGATGATACTCGTGACCGGTAAACGCGAAACAGCTCGTATCTCACCAGCCTCAGAAACCTCATATACATTGACACGAGGCGGTCGTTTCTTGTATTATTTTGCCAAAAGTCCAGAATGGTACAAGCGAATATAGGTATTATTGGACGACGTACTCTTACACCACAACCTCCGTAACCAGTATCTGGTGTATGGTTGCAGCATTACACCGATTTTCCCTCGTATTCATTCGCGGATTAAAGCAAAGTAGTTTAGCTTCTCATGCATAAACTAAAGAGTTTGTTTGCTTGCTTGAACGCGATAATCTCAGGAACTACTGGTCTGATTTGAAAAATTCTTTCAGTGTTAGATAGCTCCTTTATCGAGAAAGGGTAAAGGCTATATATCACCACGCTAAAATTGAATCTATATTATTTTACCTTATTTTATGCGGACGAAGTCGCGGGCACTGCTAGTAATAGAATAAGACGGATAATCCATCTGTAAATGATAGAAAGATGTATGTTGCCGTCGTTTTCCGTTTGGAAGTTTTTATGGCCCATTGGGGGTTGTTATTTGCACTTTGGACATCACCGTAGGGACATAAATGCCCGGAGTTCTATATTTCCCATTAATTCTTCTATTATTAAAAACCTAAAAGTCGTACCTTGTCACTTCCTGTTTGCGGATCCCTTACAAATGTTGCGCTAAAATAGATGAGGAATATGAGAAAACAGAAGCCTAAGAATGGCGTGAGTGAGTTTGTGTGCATATGTTTGTGTGTCTGAGCCCATATTGTATGAGCTATTGGTAGCTTCGAAAATAATTAAATTATTATAATTATATATACATATGTGTACCTGCGCTTGTGTGTGTGTGTGTGCGCACGTGTGTGAGAGAGTGAAATGACAGTGAATGAGTTTGATAATATTGAAATTGATAGAATAATTGAGATTTGGTAGATTTGATAGAAAATTTTATATAACTTTAAAGATCCCATCTTTGAACTTTTATAAATTGTTCTATAGGTATGTTTAAATATATAGATACAATTTATTTCAAATTTTACATGGAGCTACTTCTTAAGTCTTACCTACCAAACAAAGAGAGTCTTCAAAATCGGTTGAGAATTGGCGAAATAATCGCGTAATATACATACAAAAACACATTCGAATTCCGAACCACACCGATTTTCCCTCGTATTCATTCGCGGATTAAAGCAAAGTAGTTTAGTTTCTCATGCATGTCATGGATTTCCGCCAAGTAACGCCTGATTCTATCAGTTATTTATCTTTCCGCAAAGATAAAATTTATGAAAAAGACATGCTATAGCATGAAGACGTATTGCGTGTACGACGGCATATAGCGCATTTCGGATGCACATCTTCAGATTTGGTTAATATATAGAAATATATAAATTCAAATTCAGTTTAGTTCAATATGAATTTCAAACAATTATGGGAAAAACCTTGAATATACGTATCCCTGGATATCTCACTAGGATAACCTGTGCTAAGATATCCAGTGGAACCCGCAACTTTGTACAATTCGTTTAATTTAGGTTTAAATTTTGAAAAAAAAAGAGTATTGCAAAAGTATGTATAAAATACTATAATATATGTATAATATGGCAACTTTTAATTCGCATAGTTACTAAGATGTACGTGGATTATGTCAAAGCGCAACATGAGGATACGACGGTAAAAATATATATCGTCAAATATTACAAAGATTTGAAATTTTGACTTTCGACCCAGATGTAGTTTTAAGAGCAATGTATGTATATAAAGCACAAAATACTAATTGCATGTGATCAGAACAAAAAGGCAAGTTAATTTTTTTTCTAAGGCCCTGTCGGTCTGTCTGTTTCTTTTAGGTAATCTACGAAACGGCTGGACCGATTTCGATAGGACTTTCACTGCCAGATAGCTTATGTTACAAGGAGTAACATAGACTACGTCAGCTTTAGAAACAGGATTATGGTTACGCACAAAAAAACTAAACATCCTCAAAATTAAAAAAAAAACACTGGATTTCCGTGGAGTAAGTCGCGGGCTTCGTCATCGGCTAATTAAAAATAAATCTATTATTTAAAAAAAAAAAAACAATTATATTCATATGTTTAAATACATATCGGAATTTAACAACACCCAAGTGTGATACAGCCTTTAAGTGACGTTATCTGCCGAAACAAACCACGTGTAAATGCATCCCCTTATCGCAAACGGCAAAGTTTTACATGGTAGAACAAAAAGTCGCCCCAAAATTTGTTATCAAATGTATTGCTAACTAGCGATTTCCTTATAAGGGGTAGATAAGCGCGTTTGGGATATACAACTTTTGGTAAAGTCGCATTTTACTAGATAGGGTTCCGTAGAATTGTTTTTGACGCTAGGAATAATTGTATTCATTATATTTGGAATATAATTTTCTTTATATTTGGAAGAAAGAAAGTCAAGAAAATTTGTTATATATAAACAAATCTACAATTTAGTACATTTTGCATACAATTGTAGTTTCGCGCGTAACTGTATATAATTGTATTCGAAGGCGTTCTGTCTTAGATACATTATAAAGTCTAAGTTTTTTAAATAAGTCTTCAGTTTTTGCAGTCTTTTTTAAATAATATATGTATAGTGAAAGTCCCGTCGAAATCTGATATTACCCGGAACAAATAGACACGCAAAAATGTTTTTATATTTTTGTGTGTCCGTTTCTTCATGGGTGCTTTTGTGCTATATGTATCGTATATATAGCACATGCAATGCATTATTATAATGCATTATTATCCTTTCTCCTGTCTAGTGCACAACATTCGAGCACGGGAACAATAAGCGTGGGCCATCACCAAGTTCAAAGGACAATGGCGTCGTCGCTGACCGTCCAACATTTGAGCACACCCCCGCTAAGGTATGTATGTTGGCTCAAATACTAAGTCTTTAAATCCACCACAAGCTTAATTTTAATAAACATTATAAGCAGGAAAACTTTAATTTGCATAAATTCACAATTAAGCAGAGGGAAAATTGAACGCTACATCGCACTGCGAGTCTTAATGATGTACCAAATTATAGTATACTAGCGGACCCGGCAGACATTGTCCTACCCAAACGTTGGCTTGGATAATAAAGCAATAAATTAATATACTTAAATGTTTAAATTTTTATCGCCAGATTTTTCACATTTCAACCCTTTAATTCTTGATACCAGTATCATATAATTTCGTACATATATTTGAACACAATAAAAAATTTTAGATTTACTTTTCGTAATAGCGAACTCAAGATCACACGTCCTAAAATTGAAATATAAACTCTTAATATATATAAATAAAAATGAATTTCCCAATTGTATGTAAGCTCATAAATTCCGAAAAACCGCACCAAATTGGATAATTATTTTTTTGTGTTCATTGATGTTAAGACAAGTATAAAATGTACATATATGTATAATTCAAAATGTCTGCCTATGGTTTGTTACGGATAATTTCCGGAAATATTAGGAATGGGAATGGGAACGGAAATGGGAATAATATTATAGCATAATAGAATGGTAGTGAATAGTTAGTAACCCAACGTTCAGGCAGGACAACGTCTGCCGGTTGTGACTTATTTTCCTTATAATATTACCTATCTGCCGGTGAAAGTCTCATCAAAACCGGCCCAGCCGCTTTCAGAGATGACAGATTAACAAACAGACAAAACTTATGAAAATTTGTCTCTGTTGTAAGGTAAGGAACGCTAGAAATATTAAACAAATGAAATTGTAATAAAATTGTAGATAAATATAACATTTTGGAGAGGGTTGAATATAGGACTGGCTTGTTTCGATTGCAGACAAGTGTAATATGCTGATGTTTAAATTTCATGCTGATTTTTATAGAGAAAAAAAAATTAAACCCTTCTTCAACCCTCCCTTTCTAGCAATAATATCATCTGAGATTGTTGCTGACTTTCTATTCAAAAATTTAATAGGTACATAATTTTTTTTGCTATTTATGTTTTGTTTAAGGTCTTTATTAATAATTATTATGTATAATTATTCTATTATTAGTTTTCACAGTATCACACGTTGACCCGTCCATTATTCGGAACATACCCTCAGTATAGAAACCATCCAACCACAGGTGACTTTTAAATGCTTATAATGGCTGATTCACGTTTGTATAAGAGTTTATCAGCAAGCTGCTGTAAGCATCTTTATTTTGCTGATAAACTTCGATTCCTGAGAAACAGAATGAGAAGACAAAGAGAGAACAAAATCTTTGATTCAAATGTAAGAATAAACCCTAGTATATATTTAGACAGATAAGCCTTTTGAACACTGTTACAACCGAAAATATGCTATCAAAAAATGCAAATTAGCTATCAGGTAGTTTATCACTAAGAGGCTTACGAAACAGACCATTGATATTTTAATCCAATTTTTTTTTTTTATTATTTAAGGCAACACCAATTTTTTTCACTCCGTCTTAATTGTCAAATGTTAGTATCGACTAATATATTCAAATAATTTTAACCCGTATTAAAATTTTAAAGACGATCTACTTGTCTATAGCAACTTAAATTCACAGAGCCGTATCTAAACATATGCTATGCAGGAGATTATATGAATTTAAGAAAATTGATCATCAAGTTGGTGTGGGTAAGAAAACACGCTGATTAATCGCCGTCTCGTTAGGAAGCGAAATGGAATATCTTGTATATTAGTGGACCCGTTAGACGTATTGCCCGATATATGTTTAGACCAAAAGTATGACCGTCGTCTATTGGAAGTATTTGCGCGACCAGCTCTACCATTTTTAATATGTTTACAACATTCCTTTGAGTTTTTTCTTTCTTTTACTACTTTCCAGAAATAATGGGAATAAAACAGACAGAAGTCCGAGCCGTTTTTGAGTTATAGTGGGAACATACCTAACTTTTCATTCCATTTATTCAATTATGTTAACGACCCTGGAAGGGTATAATGCCGGAGCCTAATCTCAGGAACTACTGGTTCGATTTGAAAAATTCTTTCAGTGTTAGATAGCCCATTTATCGAGGAAGGCTATATTATTAGCCGCAAGAAAAGAATAAAAACTCAAAATAATGATTAAAAATAAAAAAAAATGCAGATTTGGTCGCTACTTCAGAATACATCAAATAGATGCCGTTTATACTAGGTATTCTGATGATGACGTGACATGTAAATTTATTATTTCATACAACATTCGGCCAGTTTTATGGAAAATATATAAAGGCGATTCATTAATTGGCTAATAAGAGACGATCCTAAATTCGGGAAGGACAACGTCTGTCGGGTATGGGCCCGTCCGGACTACTAGTGGTAGTGCAACCCTAAAATACACCTTACACCTACATACTTGATTATTTCCTAAATTATGGAGGTTGAGAAAGGAGGCGCCTCCGTCAGTTTAGTGTATCGATCCACTCATCTTAAAGTATGGTTTCTGGAATTTATTTTAAATTGCAAAATACTGGACATGTTTGAAAAATTATCTATAAAAACATATATTTTTTTAAAATAAATAATTAGGCATACGCTGTGATAACTTCAGCATTTTTAGACTGTTTATTTATGGAAGGGACAGACAAATATAAAAAGTGTATGTTTGGCACTAGTAGCATACTTAAGTTTAATAAATAGACTTGAAAAATATAGTTTCTAATGATCACAGATTCAATGCTCAGAGGCTCAATAGCTCAAGGGATGGACTAAATTCCGCAAGGTACCCGGTTCAAACCCGATATTAGAGGAATATTAGACATACCTAAAATATTACTAATATTGTACAAAAAATATAATATATACATACATATTTATATATTACTTGATGTGGAAGTTCAGATTTTTCGTTAGTTTTTTTATGTTACAAGGGGCAAACGATGAGGCGGAGACAACCGAACGCCATGGATATCTGCACCACCAGAAGGCTCGCAAATGCGTTTCCGGCCTTAAAATAGGGGTTTAGCCTACCGGGAACTCTCACAAACCGAACGGAACGCGAGAACAATACCATCACTTGACGTGATAACGTTGTCGCCACTTCAGGTCGGTCTAAATTATATACTAAGTTATATACCTACCTAAGCGCATAGGATACTTTTTTATATGAAAACTGGTACGCTTGAAACATCGCATAGTTGGAGTTTCAAAGTAACTTCAATACATATGCTATTACTCTTTCGCCGCGGCGTGCAACTTTAAAGTAGAGAATTCAGAAGAGCTATCGATAAAGTTCTGGGTGTCGCGGCCAAAGCTGATTACTGCGGCCTTCCGCACTCTCAGCCTTCCGGGAATATTGTATCGATAACTCGATTATTGCAACTCGGAGCTTTTGCAAGTAATAATTCTATATATGCTCACATTATTTCGCTCTAAAAGCTATACGGTCGCTGGATGTTAATGAAATATAACTAACAATGATGCATAATCTTTTACAAAAATATTAAACCTTCAAAGTATCTGCTACAAATCGAGCGTTAGAAAGGGATAATCGATTTGCTCCAGTTTTGTAATGCGTTGTCTTTTTCACTCATGTGAATGTTTTACCACCGTATGTTACAGAGATGATGCTCTAGAAAACTGAAGATAACCAATCGATTTCTAAGAAAGGAGTCTGCGGAAATATGTTAATTTTACGTTATCGCTGTTGCCCTTAATAAACATTTAAACTTATTTCTATATTAATACATGAAGCAAAAATTTTAGGTAACATTTTATTGTTTTTTGCACGGACGGTTGATTTCGAAATTTGGCACTTTGGTAGAGGATGGTGTGCGACTGCTAATATTTAAAAAAGATATCAAATATGAAATTATTAAAATGAAACCACATGCACACCAATGCCAAACGATTTACACCATTTATACACGATTTTCATCATGTATTGGATGATGTCAAAGCGTAATCGTGACAACCGTATGTTATATTAATTGTCATATTTAATTTTTGTGTGAGTAAAATAGTATATTACGTACGTTGTACGCAAAAAGGTTTATGCGCGAATTTCGACTAACCGGCGATCTTTTAGTGTAAATAAATAAAATAATAATAAAGGACTATACACGGACGTCAGTTCCTAAGGTAGACAATCTAATGCCTGTGTTATAGGTAACACTCAACTGTTATACACAAATATATTTTTATAAAAATATATAAATACACTCATATAGATAAAACATTTGGTGGGAATGGAACTCACAACCCCCGGAGCGGAAAGCTGGCTCACTGCGAACGGAAAATATATCTATCTACCTATATACATATCTTTTATGAAATAAACAAAGGAATGAGATTGTTTATCAAACTGCTGCCTGCAAATTCTTTAATATATATTTTACGAGGACTCTCATGAAAAATCCTGGCATTCTAGTAATCGTCGATATTGGAAATCTTCTAAATATTTTAATAACAATAGAACAATGCCCAACTTCTATTTAACGTCGTCATAAGAATTCGGACTGAAATCTCACTTTTAAGAATTCTTATTCAAGAATCTCGATTCGAATTAAGTAATAGCACAGGACTGTTTTCATTTTGTTTGCACTCTGTTTTTTCCCATTTCAAAAAATGCCCAACACACTTCACTTCAAAATAGATAACATCTTCATAGACAACTGCAACACCAGAAGGCTCACAGATGCGTAGCCGGCCTTTGAAGAATGAGTAATGATCTCTTCTTAAGGCCCCTTATTCGTATCAGTTCGTCTAAGCTGAACAGCATTCCGGGTATTTTATCTCTAAATAGACCAATGTTGCAGCCAAAAGCCTTGATCACAGGTGTGCAGCAAGCTCAAAGGAAGTGGTCAGTCGTTATAAAAAAGTTTCTTGGATCAGATTCACGATCGATCAACGAACCATTCTCATTTGTCACAGGTGCCATATCGTGGTCTTCGATTTGCTCCACCTCACGCGTGCCTCCCACCCAATGTTTTTCATCGCATTTCTAGGATCTATTATAATAGCGGAACGACGATGGAATGCAATTTGAAATTCCTTCCATTTTTTAAAACGTCAAAGGGACATTCCTTTCGATAAATTGAAAATAAAGTGGATCAATGTGAAGAATTACACGCAATACAATCGCTACAAACAGAGTCTGCAAGCGATTTTATTTCTTATTGTCTATTGCAGTATAGAGGCCTTATTTATTCCATAAGAGGATTTTTGGCCTTCTTATCCGGACAGAGAGATTGGTGGTAACAATAATATTAACTACTAGACGTGCCCACGACTTCGTCCGGGTAACATTAGGTAAAAAATGGATTTATTTTTAGCGTGATATTATATAGCATATAGCTTTCCTTGATAAATGGTCTATCTAACACTGATTTTTTTTTAAATCGAGAGATTATCGCGTTCAAGCTAACAAACAACGGACTGATACAATAAAGGCTTTAAGGCACTGCCATGCGTGGAGGAGGCGACTAGGTGGCCACCGAAAATCAGTGTTGGAAGTGAGAATTTTCCCTCTTCCAACAAATAAGCGGAGAGGTTTACCTTATTGAGCATCTCTCTGTCTATAGATATACATATAATTTATAAGGGCTTTTTTTGTCTTTTATGTTTAAATCGTGTATTGTAGTTATATTTATGTACAGTGTTTTTATGCTAAATAGAACTATTTCTTCTATTGATGACATGAACTATTGATGTGAAGTATATTATAAAATAATATTAATGCTCTATAAGAGTACCGTCTTATAGGGAGAATTACAGTAGGTATATGTTAGTTTAATTTATCAAAGCACTGTTGTTATCAAGGAGCAATGATTAAACACCAACATATTCGAAAATCCAGATAAGTTAATCTAACGGCAAAATCGGGAGGAACTCGGCAAAGCCTCACAATTTCCGCTGGCGCTCAGTTCAGTTCAAACGTGATATTTCCTGTATTAATTCAGGTTTGCGTGATCGTCGCCTATAACACAGGCATTAAGTTGTCTACCTTAGGAACAGACGTCCGTGTGTCATATAGTCCTATATATTTATTATATTTATATATTAATAAGTGACTGTTATATTACTATTTAGTTGTTTGTAACGCTGTACTGTAAAACTGGGAATTTCGGGTTACAATATCTTACGTGGGAGGTACCGATTTAGCTTATATATATTATATATTATATCTGGTTGTTTGGGACGGTTTAAATGAACTTATACAATTTGTGTTGCCGACCGGTTAGGCCATCTAACTTCATAATCGGTGTCCTAACAATGTTAGATACCGGCACTTAATAGAGGGTTTGTTGCAACAATAATTTGTTATGAACTACCTTTTTTAATTATTTACTTCTTAGCATGCACGTATTGAACAGCCTACCCTAGCGTTATTCTGGTTAAGTACCAGGGTCCGCTTAGATTGCAGAGGATTTGGCTGTGGGGCGAGTTAAGATGACCGATTAATAATATTTACAATAATATCTATTGGTTTTAGCTCGTGTCGGTCCGCTTAATACCATCGGGCGACCGTGAGCTTTTAAACAGCTTTAGTTACAGAAAAAAGCTCTCTCATGAAAATAACGAAAAGACAGTGGGATAACTTTAGAAAAAAACATATCGCACTGTGTGAATGTATATTTAATCTAGCTGTGCCCACGTCTTCGTCCTCGTAAAATTAGATAAAAATAATAAATTCAATTTTAGCGTGATCATATAAAGCGTATAACCTTCCTCGACAAATGAGCTATATATCACTGAATTTTTTTTTTGAAATTGGACCAGTAGTTCATGAGATTAGCGCGTTCAAGCAATAAAACAAACAAACTTTTCAGTTTTACATATAAGTATAGATATAGATATAGAAAATACATATATCTATATGTCTCATTATTAGCTTCCGTTACGAAATTAGAAGCTATTTGCCTGAGATAAGCTGATTACTACAGTCTATAAGATCTAGTTCATACAACGCACATAATTTTGTATATTCTAAGTACGGAAGAAACGTACATATATGAAAGCTCTAGGTGGTAGAACAAAATTTTCTTCGTTCTTCGGTTCAATAATTTTATTTTATTTTACAAAGAAAACTTACAGCTAACATAGGAAAGTACAGATTTAAATTAAAGGTAATTACAATTTTTCACAGATAAACATTAATTACGACAGAAAAAAAGCTTAGTGCCAACCTTTTTATAGTAAAGAGTTCTTGCTGATATAAAGTCCAATCTCAGCATAAATAAGCATTAGGTTTCTATCACGTTAATCATCCCTAGAAAATAGTCGTAAGTAGTAAAGATGTCGGTGTGGCAGCACCTTTACATTGTGAAAGTGTTAAAGTTCAAGGGGTCAGTTTCAGTTACATGCTAACTATTTTTAATAGTACTTAGCGTGCTGTTTTAGCATAACTTTTTAATGTAATCAGCTGTCCATACATATGGATAATACACCCAGACTCGAGGTGGGAATCGAACCCACGACCCCCGGTGCAGAAGGCAGGGACACTGGAAACAATCAGACTCGAAGCGGGAATTGAACCCACGATCCTCGCAACGGAAGGCAGAGTTACTACTCATTGCATCAACGGCGCAGACATATTCCCGAGGGATGAAAAATTTATTCCACGTGAGTGGAGCGTTATCGATCGGTTCACTAGTGAATGCAAAAATTAAAAAATAAAGACCCAATCGAGAAACGGACAATAATCTTTTGTTTTCATTCAATATTGTTATCAATTGTTGTTATTGTTAGCTTAATTAACAAGGTTAGCGTTACACACTTGAATCGTCGCTTTTGTTTATTTTGACAATCATTCTGCCGACTACAGTTTGTTTATGTTTGTGACGTCACAATGCTACCTAGAATTTATAAAGAAGTCATCGAAATCAAATATGTTGCCTTACAAAATTGAACTAGACTATTGTTGCTGCATTCAAACACAAACATTATGCCTTTGAATATAAACGCTTAAAAAATGAAAAGACAAACACTTAAATGAATAATTAAAAAAAATACCCAACGAAGCAGCCAAATATTGGCGCCATTTTTGTTTCATATCGCTCACGTACGTTTCGAACATCACTAATATTTCACTATTTGAATTTCGAACGTAAACTTTTTTTAACCACGCCGTGCCACACGTGCAGGCTCTATGCCATTGCGCTTATATCTGCAAAATTGTTTTACTTGAAATACAGGTTTACCGTTCACAATTTTTTATAGGGACTTGGGATTAGTAATTGAGACTTATAAAAAAAAGACAATACGTATTTATTCTCCCATAGAGAATTCGCTTAAGAAAAAGTAATTGGCAATTAATGAAGGACAGAAATAGAAGCTTGTTTTCATCGAATCAAAGAAGCGATAATAATGTAGATACATTATACATATAAAAGGACTATTCTAGATTGCGTCATTACAAAAAGTTGGCTCTAAATGACCGCAGAAAACTATTAGACTTGTGTTTTTTGTATAAATTAGTTACCGGTTCAAACTACACTCTCAATCTTTTGTCACAAATTTCGTTTAGTTTACCTAGACCTAACAGTCTGGTTAAAAACATTACGCCCTTTGTAGCCGCTATTTATAATACCGGAGCCAGACATAGCTCAAAGTATTTGTACCTTTTTGTCTTGACAATAAGACTACAAAGTTCTACAAAATGTTGTGAAGTTACACAAAGTCTCCGGGCACATTACATGATCATTCAAATTAAGGTGGTATGTCTGGCACCGGCATAACTAAAATCATCGATATTGACAATATAATCAGTGATACTCTGCCACAATAACAGGAAGAAATTAAAGGATTATTTTTTACCCAATACAATAATGAACATATGTACCTTGCTTAAATAATTTTATATGAAAATTTATGTTATTTATGTATGTTTTTTGTCTTCTCGAAGATGTTGTTTGCCCTCTGGTGAGTGGTATTCCGTCGAGGGAGGCTGATATTTTTTTTTGCTTGAATGCGCTTATTTCACGAGCTACTGGTCCAATTTGAAAAATTCTTTGCGTGTTAGATAGCCCATTTATCGAGGAAGGCTATAAGCTATATATGTTCACGGCTATAAGCTATATACTTTCACAACAACTAGTAGACTATATGACACACGGACGTCTGCTTCTAAGTCAGACAACTTAATGCCTATGTTATAAGTAACAAATGCCTGTCTTTTCTAGAAATATATAAATACATACATATAGATAATACACTCAGAGGAGGCCTTGAGGAGGTTGTGGCCTTATCAGTGCTCGGCATTTGATTCGGTCGCTAGGTTAAGTTGTTCTTGCTGCGACCGGATGATAGATGGGTGACCCATACTAGCACTGGTTTATATTTGATATCCGACCTCCTCCGTGTTATAAACATTTTATTATTTATTATAACAAGGGCATTTTACAAGCGCAGGAATAAGTATTTTTTGCTAATTTTTCATTAGTTTTTTAGGTAATGAATATGGCTACTAAACATTCAGCATGTCTGATCATAAACAGCCACCGTAGACTTTAGACGAGATATCAACCAGTCTATCACGGCAATTAGTCCAGTCGCGATAAAGCAAGAAATATAAATGTACCAAACAATCAATTAAAATCTAGGATAATAACAAAAACTGTATCTTACTTAATAGCTAATTAACATTCATTATAAGTGAAGAGTGCAAAAATCCTATCAAACGACATTTACTACTGAAGCGCTAAAATCTAAGGTACTACAAATGTATGAGCACTTAACGTGAGGCTGTGTTATAACAGGAGTGATCGTTTCACGTAATTTCCCGCGACCCACCATATGCAGGTTGAACTTTTATTGCTCTTTTGTGAAGCAGTTACAAATCGATTTGGGCTCCATAAAATTGGCTGTTTATAGTTTCACGTGTCTCACTGATACCGACAAGGGACGAAGTGTGTTGCATTGAGATCAATCGTTAATTCGATTGTAACTTACGAGTACCTTAACCTTTTTTTTTACTATATCTACTCTTTGATGTTACGATTTGCTGAAAATTAATGACAGCGTAGAAAAAATTTATCTTCTTTATACGAAATGAGACTAAATCTAAAGCAGGGTTGTTGGTACTTTAAAAAACTGTAACAACTGGAATTTTTCCAAAATTATCTTGTCTATAGAACACTCGAATTCAATTTATTTTTTACTAGCTGCAACTCGCGACTTCCGCCCGCGTGAAATCAGTGAATTTGTTAATTTTTAAGGGTATTTTTGCCCGAAACCTTAATTATTTAATTACTACTTATAAAATCAGCTATCTACCAGTGAAAGTCCCACTAAATCCCAGCTGTTTCGGAGATTACCAAGAACAGACAGCGGGTATAACTCGGTCTTGCGTTATCTAGGAAATGGCTTAGGGACTATGTCACAACGCTAGGCCGCGAATCTTTTGACAACGATATACGTAGTCGTTTAAAATGTGGTCAAAAATGGGTCACTGATGGTATAATGATAATTTAACTTTATAGCAAAACATGATATAGGTTAACTTCGCAGAACACGTAAGTTGGAGTCCTACCGGCTCAACAATTTTCATCGAATAAAAAATTTTGTACAAAAATATTCAAAAATGGATGGAAAAGTTGCTTTAAGATATAAGGTCTGTGAAATTACCTTGCTTGAAACTGTAAATAAATATGAGGGAAAGTCGAAGCATTGCTTTCCACGAAAGCAACACTACCGAACATGCCACCAAAGCATAGCGCCACACTGACACTCTGTTGTGCCAATATTATTTATGCTGATATAATTTGTAGTTTTATAACATTATAAAACTTTGATAAGAATTCTTGGTTAAGAAATAACCACCAAGTCAAAGGCGGGCGGCCTCTTCCCTTTTTATTTTCTGGTAGATTCAGTGCTACCTGCACGACATGATCCGCTCCTCGTCTCTTTACATGACCGTACCATCTGAGGCGGTTTTCGGTGAGCTTCTCCGTGATTGGTGCAACTTTGAAACTCCCACGTATGTAAGTATTGCGGATTTTATCAATCCGGGTAACTCCTCCCGCCCACCTCAACATTTTTAATTCATTGACGTGCACTCTTTGCTCATGTGTCTTCTTCATTGTCCAACATTCCGACCCGTACATAAGTGCCGGTCGGATTGCTGTTTTATATACTTTACCCTTAGTTTTTATGGGCATGCGGGGATCACACAGTACGCCAGTAAGTGAGCGCCACTTTTGCCATGCAACATTAATTCTATGTGTAACATCGGAATCTATGCTAGCATCTGCAGAGAGCACTGAACCAAGGTATTTGAATTGACTTACGGTTGGGATAGGTGTTGATCCAATGTGAATAGTTTCTGCGGGCATGTTTCCGCTGAAACGGCATTTCATATGCTCCGTTTTGCTCCTGCTCACTTTCAGGCCGTACTTTTCCAAAGATTGTGTCCATATATTTAGAAGCTCTTGCAGGTCTTGTGCAGTAGTTGCAGCGAGTACAATATCATCTGCGTAGAGAAGGGTCCATGGTAGAGGTGATGGTAGGTCCCTTGTCAGATAGTCCAACACTATGTTAAAAAGTAATGGGCTTAAAGCCGATCCCTGATGAACACCTACTTTTACCTCAAAAGATGCGCTTAACCCCGCTAAGCTTCGGACTTTGGTGGTAACATTTCTGTACATGTCTTTAATGAGATCTATATAATATTCGGGCACATTTTGGGCTCGGAGAGCTTGCCAAACAAGCTCACGAGGCACGCGGTCGAATGCTTTCTCCAGGTCGATGAAAACAAAATGTAGGTCTTTATTATTAATTTTATGTTTTTCCATCAGGATTCTGACTGCCTGTATAGCATCAGTGGTCGATTTGGATGCTGTGAATCCAAACTGATTTGGCGATATGTCAGAAATTGCTCTAATACGCACATTTATGACGCGTTCCCAAATTTTGAGCGTATGCGAGGTTAGTTTTATACCCCTGTAATTTTCGCACTGCGCTACATCACCCTTATTTTTATAAAAAGGAAGTAAGAAACTTTTTCGCCATGAGTCAGGAATTCGTTTGGTGGCTAATATTGTATTAAATAGTTTGGTGAGCCAAACTATTGCTAAATCACCAAGGCGTTTCCACAGGTCTGCTGGAATCTCGTCTGGTCCCAAAGCTTTTCCTTTTTTCATTTTGGCAAGCGCCTTTTTCACTTCCTCAACGTCTATTTCGGGTATAGGTCCGTGCGAGGGTGCTAGAGGTGGAGGATCTTCATGCGGAAACTCCTCATTAAGTAGTTCTTTGTAATATTCGAACCATCTCTTTTGAATTTCTACATTGTCTGTTAGTAATTTTTGATTTCTACTCTTTATAAATTTATTTATTTTGATGTCTTGGGTAGCCCTGTGCCTCTGTTTTGCAATTTTGAAAACTTCGTTTTCAGTTTTGGCTTTTTCTAATTTGTCATAAAATAACTCTCTTGATTTCGCCCTTTCTTGTGCTACGCAAATTTTAGCTTGTTTCTTCGCTTCTTTGTATTTTTCTTTGTCCTCATCCAAATGTGAATTTTGCCACTTTTGGAAAAGGTGTTTCTTATTTGCTAGCTTTTCTTTTACATTATTGTTCCACCATGTAGGGTCTTTTCCGTTTTTAATCGGTCCTTTATTGACTCCCAGTATTTCTTTTGCTTTTGCGATACACAGTTCTTCAAACTTAGCCCAAAGGTCTTCGACATAGTTGTACTCGATCCTCAAGTCAGTTTCAATATAATCCCTTAGTAAAGATAGTAGAGATTTACCTTTCGGGCCATCCAGCTCTTTCCACTTTATTCTAGGTGTCCTATCTACCGTAGTCCTAATGGGCTTGGGCAGATCATATACAGCAACGAGTATTCTGTGCTGAGATGTTAAGGCTTCTCCTGGTATCACTTTGCAATCTTTGAATTTTTGCTTGATAGCTAAGTCAGCCATAATAAAATCAATTTGCGAGACATTACCACCACTTTTATACGTTATCAAGTGTTCCAGTTTCTTTTGGAAGTTGGTGTTGATTAAAGTCAAAGCATGCCTCACAGCAAATTCCAGAATGGTTTCTCCCTGCTTGCAAAGTGAGCCCATACCAAACCCACCATGTGGGCTACCAAGTTTATTGCTTTTAGTCCCTACATGGCCATTGAGATCTGCTCCAATTATCTTGTATTCGTTTGGAGGTATATTATTGATCACATCGTCTAAATCTTCCCAGAATTCGGTCTTTTCTGAATCTGGACAGCCTGCTTGTGGCGCATAAGCGGATATGATGTTTGTTATCTGCTGGTCATCAAGAGCCAATTTGATAGCAATAATTCGGTCACTCTTCCTTGTAATATTTATGATTCGGGTTTTAAAGTTGTTATCCAAGACTATTGCCACACCATTTCTTTTGGTATCAATGCCGTAGTATATGACCTGGTAATCATGACCGATATCTTTAGATTTTGAGCCTTTCCATTTTGTTTCTTGAAGGCAAGAGATATTAATGTGCCTCTTTTGTAAGGTTTTGCTAAGTTCATAGCTCCTTCCGGTGAGAGAACCCAAGTTCCACGTCGCAAATCTTATTCTACTAATACTCAGATGCGAAGGTTTCTTCTTGTCAAGAGATTCGTCGCTTCGGGGGGACGCCCTAGCATTATTCGCATTTTTCGCATCTGCGTCGCTTACGGGGGACGCCCTAACAGTATTGCCTTTTCTTATTGTATCTTTCATTTATGAGGAGGTAAATGTGTTGGCTTTGTATTTTACAGCCGGCTGCCGCCTGACGCCAAGGTAGTAACTCTCCTGGAGAGCTTGGGCGCTGCCGTTGGGTCTCGAAGACTTCATCCGCCACCTTCCCTACTGCACTGTCCTACCTAACAGTGCTTCTCCAGTGTAACCTGGTACCCCAATATGCGGGGGCAGCTTGCCACTGGGTTTTATGCCCCTTCCGCCTGTTCCACCGTACCGATAAGTCTTATCTCCGCCTTCACAGCCGTTGAGGACTTCACCCGTATCCCTGGGCAAGGGCTATGCGATATACCTCGCATTGTTAGGTCCCTATCCGAACTCGGCCACCGACTCACTCCGGCCTACTGAAGTGAGGGTGCCCACCCCCGCGACATGGACGCGCCGGACAGGTATTACCTTGGTGGAAAAACAGAGGAGAGGTCTCTGTCCTCCCCAAGGCCGGGTTAATGGTCTCGTTTGTGCCCGAGACCAAAGGCAAAACATAATATTAACCTCATCCAAAAACTATTTTTAAACCTCTAAGTGATAGGAGTGACACACGCGGATGAGGTCGTGGTGAACAACTAGTTATATTATAAAATAACTCAGGCGTGCGATACCGATTGTACACATATTTTTAAATGGAATTGTAAGAAGTTTCGTCATATCCTGCTAATAGAAGGAGCCCTAGAGGAGATTTTGCGCAATACTCGATCGCGTTAGAAAATCATATCGGGTTGATTCTTGCACCCTTTAATGTACCCGCCAAAGAGGAACTCGTAATATTTCAAGGTGAATAAATATAAATAAATTAATTGCACTCGAACATTTCAAGGTGACGTTTTATTTTGACAACTTTGTGACTCTCCCTTCCTTGTCACACTTAATTATGTTCGATTATTGCAATGTAAACTTATCTCCATGTAATTAGCTTGCCTTATTCTGACGCACTCTTCTTTTTCCAAGGGTCCTATAACGAATCCCTCCTATATTAAGATAAAGAATGGCTAAACTGATTTTTATGATTTCACTAGCTGTACCCCGCGACTTCGCCCGCGTGAGCCACCCTTATTATTTAGAAGTATAAAAAATAGATAGTAGCCGATTCTCAGACCTACTGATAATGCATATAAAATTTCATAAAAATCGATCAAGCTGTTTGGAGGAGTATGGCATCTAACATTGTGACACAATAATTTTATATATAAGATGTCGTTAATCTTTGATTCGTTAAAAATATTTTTCTATTTACTAAACAGTGGTTCTAGAATTGGAAATTAAGAAACAGAAACTGTCAAACAATTTAATTCCGTATAATTTCGAATTAATAAATTCGCTAATACACGAGAAAAAACACTAAGAAATAAAGTTTTTGTGAACAATCGTGTCACTGTTCCAAAAATCAGGTAAAAAGTAAATTACTTATAAAATAAATAATAACATGCTTAACAGCTACTACTCGTATATATAGAGAAAACTATACCTTAGATATGGACAGTGGATTATTCATTGAAGGAATTTAAGAGAAAGTAAAGTCTAGTTTCATTAATAAAAATTATTGGATAATGTTTATTTTATGTAACATGTAACCAGATTTGCAAAGCGCGTGCTTGGGTTACTTGACGATACTTTGTAAACACTTGTGAAGGTCATTTTTTAGCTTAATTATATATTTGTTGAATTGTAATTTTTTGTTGATAAAATATTCGACTTAGAGCTAAGTTTACAGGGTTCCGACGCGCCCTGCATTGCCCCGCGCCGCAACAAACTGAGTCGGGTATTTTTTTTTTATCATCACCATTTCACAATAATTCAGATTTGGTTGGAACAATTTACTCCAAAACATTGTCTTAATTTAAATAATCCTTGACATTATAATTGGTTTTTGGAATGAGTCTTCGTTTTGTTAAAAGTTTAAATTTTTTCAATGACATCTCCCGAACATCCTAGGAAAGCCTGTTATGCTTCTCATCCATTTTTTTATGTAGCCATTGGATAACTAAAATTTAAATTACTATATTTATATAACTAGAAGAAGTAGCTAAGAGCGTGTCAAGATATGCAGAAGGGTTCCATTTCTGATACGCAATAAAGGTATTTGTAAAGTGACTTCAAAAGGTATTGTCCGATTTCGATGAAAATAATTTTCCTAAGTCCTTTAGCATGTTCTATCAACATGGAAAATTTCAAGTCTCTACATGTAATAGTTTGAAAATCCTAGGGTATAGTTCCATGTAGGATTACAGTACCCAAAAAAAGTAGAATTATGTACAAAGTAGAGAGAACTGTTAATTTTAAATTAATTTAATAAAAATTAATTTAAGTTACCCATATTATTATTCTTTATGGTTTCATCCCTATCCTTGAGCGCCTGTTCGTTTTTTTCGTACTTTTTCTTGAGCTCATCAAGTTCCTTTGTAAGTTTGACCATAGACTCTTTGGTGGAGCAACGATTACACGACTAATGGAAGGGCGTGAAATCGACAATGCGATCGGAATCGAAACAATTGTATTGAACAATTATATTGAACACTTCTGTCATTATGTTGACGGGTTGACAAGATGACGTCAAGTGAGACACGCGACGCGTGGACAATACGAGTCACGAAAGGTTAAAAAGTATGTAATTTAAAAAAATATATAATCACACAGCTTCACGCGTTTCCGTCGCGTCACCTAGTACCTTTTTCTCGTTCCTTTATTAAAAATATGTCATTTTTTTTTTGTTTTCGAAGCAAATAATAAATAAATAAAGATACTAAATCATTACTTTAACGAAATATTTTTTTAGAATACTTAGGAATGCTTTATATGGGCTATTATTTCCGTTGTTCCCTCTACGCAACGCTTGCGTTAGGTTACAGCCGGGATCTTACTGATTCTAGCATCATTCATACATTCTTATTTTGCATTCATTCATCTCGGCCGTTGTTAATTGTCCATGTTGATAGGACACGCTAAAAACTCATTAGGAAAATTATTCTAAACGAATTCGGACAACAACTTTTGAAGTTATTTAACGAATGCGTTTACCCTTCTATATAAGCGTGTCTTGACACACTCTTGGCCATTTTATTTGAGAGCCATTTCTAGGTATGTATTAATTATATATATTAAAAAAAATAATTTAACATTTATATATATAAGCGGAAGGTCACCTTTCAAACAGTCTAGAAAACCGCGGGACCGCTGCAAAGATGAAATTTAGCAAGGTTATAATTAGTAAAGAGAGCATTCTCGCTGGGAAGTGGGCAAAGTCGCTGGAAACAGCTAGTGTTATATACAAAACTCTACATCTCCTTGCTTTTCAAGTATGGCTGAACGGATATGAAGCATTTTTTCACGCTAAAAGAAAAATTGTTATGAGTCATACTCGTTTTATGTAGGAAATGGTGTCATATGTAAGATGTATTGGTGAATATCCCACGGACGTACGCGCTTGTTCCGCGAAATGTTGCCATTATGTTGAGCTATTTGCACAAATTTAGGCAAAACCTGAATATATATGAAACGTACCGGAAAATACGATTTACATGGAAACTAAATGAATTACGCCCCGGGTCGTAGGGATCCCGACACTTACAATTAATATATTTTGTTTAAGACTATTACTTAATAGCTGTAAAATGCATATATGTCCACTTTTGATGTTGAATTCGGAGCTTTTGTTAAATATTGCTTGTTTTATTCTTTTGTGCGAAACGACAATTACATATTTTGTTGAAAGTAATTCGGCGTAACTGTTTCAAATTCTATGATATATACATAGATATTTTTGGCCAACATAAGGCTTTGCAATTTTAATTCCCTTCGCCAAGTAGTTCATCTAGAAGTTTTGTAGCGCTGCTATTTTATTACGACAGTTTGTCTACGTCCAAACTTGTACAAATAACAATTAGCCCAAATTTTTTAAACTTTCTGTTAATATACAGTTCAAAACAACTTATTGACTCTATTTTCCTATTTTATGTTTTTTTTTTAAATTATTACTAGTAAACTTTTTTTATACAAATTAAGAAGACATTAACTTTTAGCCGACCCCGGATATACCTACAGCTGTGAATGAATGAATGGCTTCGTTTTGAACCGCACAAATCTATACTAATATATAAAGCCGAAGACTTTTTTGTTTGTTTGAACGCGCTCATCTCAGGAACTGCTGGTCCGATTTGAAAAACTCTTTCAGTGTTGGATAGCTCATTTGATCGAGGAAGGCTATAGGCTATATATATATCATGACGCTAAAATCGAATCTATATTTTTTTACTTAATTTTACGCGGACAAAGTCGCGGTTACGGCTAGTCAAGTATACACGACATTGCTCGTTGACATCCTGTTGCCTAATTAAAAGGTATCTTGCTTGACATTGATTCAACATCATTTTCGTAATTTAAATATGCATTTATCAAAATAAAAAGTAGTAACAATAGTTAGCTCTCCTAATTGTACTCTTTGCGGCGTAGAGGAGGACATACAACGCTTTTTGGTGGAGAGTACCCGGAATGCGGATAAAAGATGTCAGTTGACGCGTCAGTTTCATATAAACATTATGGATGTTGGTATTTTACAAAGTATCCTGGCTGCTCCTTTGGCTGAAGCGGTCAGACTGCTTTATAGTTTTAAATTAAGGTAATATGTTATAGATTAAGTTTAGGGTATGATGGGACTGACATTATCATGGACATTAAACATGGTCCCTAAATAAAAATAGATTTAAAAAAAAAGTAGTAAGGATAAATATTTTATCGAAAATATTTATCCTTATTACTACTACCGAAATAATTTTACCGAAAAAAAGGCTTTCGGACAAAATCCGATCAGCATTAAGAGAGATTACCCAGAATATACAAACTCACAAATTTTACCTCATACTAATTTTACTTAAGTAAACTATTGTAAATCTATGAATAAATTAATAAAAAAATTGTTTTGCCTTCCCTGACCCTCTCCACTGCTACTCAAACTTTATGGTATGGTAATAAAGTTCAAATTGACTTTTAAGAATGACTGCGAATCGTTTGTATAGGAGTATAGAAAAGTGTAGTTTTTAGATATGTCCAGGCAAGTTTTTAAACTTTTATCTCCGTAAGAACCACCCTCTTAATTTAAGGAATATTAGAAAAACAGAAGTAACGAAACAGCTGTTCTCGAGAATTGCGCTTAGCAACAGAAAGGCCTATGCCCAGTAGTAGACTGCCGCAGGCTGCTGATGATGAGGAATGCAGAGCCTCAATAGCTCAACGGTATAAGGTATTGACAGAAATCCGCAAGGTATCCTACTCAGAATAATGTTGGTTAATTCAAATGAAGGTCTTCTGAAGTTGTAATTTATCGCTCATCTGAGTATTGTTTAATCGTTTGGCATTGGTGTGCGTGTGGTGTTGTCTTAATGATTTAATATATTAATATTGCATATTTTATAAAAATATGCAATATTAATATATTAAATCATTATATTAAATCATGCATTCGCACACTTTCCTTTATATTACTAATAATTGTGCTAAATTTCATACTACGTTGGCTCAATTTTCATAAAATGGCACCGAAAGCTTTCGCCTCATATATTATATATCGATATATTGTCACATATTATATGTAGATACCAGCTGTATCCTGCGGCTTCTTTTGGGTGGGTCCCCCTTATCACCTAAGCGTTTGAAAAGTTGATATTAACCGATTCTCAGACCTACTGAATCAGCATATAAAATTTCATAAAAATCGGTCAAGCCGTTTCGAAGGAGTATGATAACTAACACAGTGACACGAAAATCTTAATATATATAAACTACGCGTCGCGTTGTTTGTCCGCGATAGACTCCTAAACTACTAAACCTAGCGTGACCATACAATGACTGCTAACTTATACAAGTTAGTCTACGTTAGTAAGTGTAAGCCAACATTCAGGCAGGATAGCGTCTGCCAGGTAAGCTAGAAAAATTAAAAATGTAAAATTCGAACATTTGTGCCAGTTATTTATATTATTTGGTTTTGGCCTAATTTTAATATATATTTTTAAATCAAGTATACTATACGAATAACTTCTGTATATCACCTGATGATGTTTCAGTCTCACAGGCACAACCGAAAATCACTGATTTTTTCTTGTTTTATTTTCGGATTTATTATATTTATAGTTTTCTACTGGCAATTATGAAACGGAAAATTTACACGATAATCTGAGATTTAAAAAAATTGTTTCAGTATGTGAAAAAATCAGCAGGAAGTCATGATGAAGATATTGCTGCAACAAGTCAAAATTCAAAGACAACATACTCAATGTAAACCATATATTTTAACAGTAACCACATACTTATAAGCATGTGTAATTTTTTAAATTATACTCGACTTTTACATATTGCTAATAGAATAGTTAATCTATATAATGCATATATGTGGGTAAAACGTGTCTTATTAAAGTGGTTTATAGAAGAATTATTATTAACGGTTTATTTAGTTCAAGGAATAAATAAAACTTCTAAAAGTTTATAAAGATCAGAGGCAATAGCACGAACAGGTCGAACCGTTCGAGTCGAAGACTCGACTTTAAAAATATTCGTTCTAAACCCACAGCGGATCCTTCTTAGAGTCAACGCGGGTTGCATTATCATTGATCAAGAGCGTTAAAGACTTGCCTCCTAATGAAAATGTTCGTGCTACGCCCTAGCACGAACATTTTCATCCTAAATAAAGTTCACTCGTCGATTTAGAACAATTCGTCTTGTTCGTGCTAGAGACTCTGTATAATATATAAGAGGTTTGTTTACATTCTTTTATAATATCCTATTTCTTATAAAGAAGAATTCTTGCGTCCAGCTTTGTATTTCATAGATAACATGATACTATAAAGTACAAAGTGAAGATATATTGAACTCATTTTTGTAAGAAGTATATTTAAAAGAGTGTCTAACATATTCCATAACGGTTTCTCTTGTGGCACAACTTTTCCAAATTAGAGCTAGCTTTTAAAATATGTATATGACGACTCAAAAGTGCGTGTAAAAGTATTTTTGAATAAAACACCTTTTGATTTGGTTTGAAACATGTGCTAAATTATTTTGGAGGTCATAGCTTTATCAGTACCCAGAATTTGTGTCGATCGCTAGGTTAAGCAGTTCTTACCGCAGCCGAGTGATAGATGGGTGATCCATTCTAACACTGGCTTTTAAAACCTGTGAACTCCTCCGTATTTCGAAAGGCACGTAAAACAGAGGCAATGCGTAATTCATGTGTACTGTGTAGTGTAGTAGTCGTGATTTTGTGGAGATTTTGGGGTACGGAGGATGACGCCGTCTCTCCGTTGTCACTGTTTATTATAATTAACTAATCCCTTTTAGGAGTAAGGATAAATTCATTAAGCATAGATTGTGCAATGGCTTTCAAATCTGTTTTCTTTGTTAATAATAATTAAGTGCAACACAAAAAAAAACACTAAAAGAGAAGGATAATGAATCAACTTTCACAAATAATGCGAATAGCGTCTAAGTCATATTTCGGATTAAGGAATGAAAAGTTCAGTGAAAAACGTCTGGACATGTGAAGGTATGAAATCGCATCGATTCAGAAATCATCAGAGTTGGCAACTAATTCCTCAGAATTTATTATACAAGGCAGGAAATTCCTTGGAAATTTCATGGCTATGGATTTAAGATAATTTAATAAGCTTGTTTAGCTTATGTAGAGAGAAGGTCGTAGGTTAATTAGTAGCCTAAATTTGAGTCGATCGCTAGGTTAAGCAATTCTTACCGTGATCGGCAGATGGATGGGTGATCCATTTAAAGAGAATTTTTCTTTTTACGTTTATAATATTTAGTTTTGAACAATTTTTAATTTTAAGTCTTTGTACCTAATTATGTATTTTAACGCTGTACGTGCCTATAAGAGTGCCTTACATAGTTTAAGGATTCCTTAATGTACAACCTTTTATGTATTGTAAAATGCTGTTAGTACGTCAAGCTATTTAAAAAAAAAAACATAAACTTGCAAGGTGTTCCGATTTTTCTGATGAGAAGTACATGTTAAGGAGGATGAAATTTTTTGCAAATCGCTGGTCTAAATAAAATTAATTGTTATTTTTTTTTATAAGGTAGCATTGCAAAATTCCTTTTTACTGCAATACCAGATAGGGCACGGGTGAAAAAATTCATTACAAATTGCATGATCACTGATTGTATTAAAGTGTAATAAAACATCACATACATAATTCTCAAAATATAAACTCTAGAATTATGCGTGTACTACTTGTAGTAGTAATCGCCAGTTTATAATGAGCCCCATTAGTAGACTGTCTTTGGTTGAAGTAAACAATCTTCAATCAAATGCTACTTTATTTTTATTTTTATACTAGTTACCTCAGAACTTTCGACTGGGTCAACCGATTTAAATAATTCTTTTTTATTTAATAGCTGATACTTCCCGTGTGGTCTAGTACTGACCTGATTTGAATTCGCTTTTTTTTTAATTTAAGAAAGATTATACAAAAAACACCATAATTTACAAAGATTATAGTATATTTACAGTGTAGGAAAAGTCATCCTAAGCTTAAAATTAATTGTAACAACATATGTAATTGTTGAAAACAATCATAAATACGAATATGATTGTAATGCGAATCGTAAATATGATTCCTTTAATCATCATGTTTTTTAAATTGAGCCCAATACATAAAAATATCAGGTGGTTAACGTCCGATCGTCCTTGAGGGTACATTCTTGAAATACAGACGAAAATTAAAAAATCAGCCAATGTTATTTCTTATTATTCAGCTATTGGTTTTTTTATGTTACAAGGGGCAAACGAGCAGGTAGCAGGCACCTATGTGCCTACCGACGCCCATATATATATATATTTACCGCGGTTACAAAATATATGATGGAATCTTCTTGAATTCTCTCTTTCTTTTTAGGGTTCCGAAGTACTTTCAGAAGGAACCCTTATAATTTCGCTCAATCCGTCCATCCGTCCGTCTGTCTGCCGCCCCTCCTAGTATTTCCAAATTATTAGACGTAGAGACTTGAAATTTTCCATGTTGATAGAACATGATAAAAACTCATTAGGAAAATTAATCTGAACGAATTCGGACAACAACTTTTGAAGTTATTCACACAGTCACATTCTTTTCAATCTAAGTGGATCCTGGTTCTGAAGCGGGATAACGTTAGGAAGAAGAAGAAAAATACAAACAGACACTTCAATTTTATCTTCTTGAATAGATTGGAAACAGCATTATAGATGTGCATATATTATACTTTTGAACATTCTACATGTGTATATGTATATATATATTTGTTGTTCATTACTTTCACTAAAACCTAGAAATGTCTGTACCATTTTGAATTGTTTTTTTATAAATACCCCTTATTTCCTGGTTTAAATATAGAAATACTTATAAATACACATTTGTCTGATACTTCCCAATAATTCAAGTATATGATGTTTGCACTAGACCTATTGACTGATATGCCATGCTTGTTATATAGAATAGACATAACGAAGATTGGATAAGAGATAAGCATAAATTCAAGCAAGTCAATTAGTTGAATATGTTTTTTGTAGCATTGTAATATTTTTCTGGATACAAATAAAGAATTTTATTATTTATTTATAATGACTGTCGGGTCTGCTAGTAACATAATAAAAGTTCTTCCAACCATTATTTACAGGAATGGTCTTTTCAATGTGCGGGCTGATGATGAGGCTCAAATGGTGGGATCGGTGTGAAGTGGCGGCAATGCTGTCACGTCAAGTGATGGTATTCTTGTCGCATTTTGTTCGGTTTATGAAACTTCCTGGTGGCCTAAACTCGCCATTAGAGGCCGGCAATGCATCTGTTTGCCTCCTAGTCGCGCAGATGTCAATGGGCGTCAGTAGGCACTTTTTTTGAACGATCCCTTGTTAGTTTCAATATCATAGATAGCTATAATACTTTAGTTTTACTAGAGCATTATTTTTGTAGAACAAAAAATTACACGTCTGAGTTTGTTGCGGGCTCTTTTCAGTGCAGGGCGCGAGTAACTCTTGTAAACTTAGCTTTTAAGTCGTAAATTTGATCACCAAATTGTTAAATGATTTAAAAATATATATATTAACATTATACATATGACATTCATGAGTGCTTTTAATAAAGTCTATATGAATAAACGATTTTGACTTTGACATATAGTGACAGTAATAACCCAGATGTGACGTCACGCTTTTGGTAACATATGACATAAAAGTAGAATAAAAAAAATATGACTAAAATGACGCGGATGTAAAAGTATGAAATTTGTCACAATTATAATTTATATTTAGGAGAGTGTATGAATTGAAACAGTTCTATAAAATACGCATTATAAATATTAAATTATTATAAAATCAAACCACACACACACACACCAATGCCAAAGGATTTAAACACATGTATACATTTTATTATAGGATTATATCAAAGCGTAAACATGACAAGACATGACAAAATAACAATGTATTCTGGAAATTATGACATTTAATATGATTAAATTGTTGTGTATCGTTGTACTAAGAATGAAAATTTTATTTAGTCGACCAAGAGAGTGCTTTACCATTTTGGATGACAGCTCCTAATTAAAGAAATTTTTGCTAAGGGTTATTGTTAGAAGTTAACGTAATGCAGAACAAGCAAAAATGAGCCTTTTAACTAATTGACGTGCAAACGACCAGACATAGCTCAAAGTGTTTGTACAGTTTTGTCCTTGAAGTCTACAAAGTTCTACAAAACTTTGTGCAGTTATGCCGGAGCCAGATATAGCTTCATTTGAATGATCATTTCAATGATTAGGGTGGCCGGAAATTTTGTGTAACTGCACAAAGTTTTGTAGTACTTTGTGATTTCAAAGTCGAAAATGTACAAAAACTTTGAACTATGACTGGCTCTGGTATTACACAAAGACCCCGGATACACTACATGATCATTGAAATGATCATTCAAATGAAGTTATGTCTGACCCTGGTTTTATAAAGGGCAAGCTCGTATGTAAAAAAAAAATGCACTAGCAGAAATGATACAGAAGCGTTGCTGAAAAAGTTTCTTAAACTCTAATTTTATTTAAAACTTGAAAATATTTTTATACAACAAACAAAAATCCACTTTACTTGAAACTTTCCTCTTTTAATGGTGTTTTAAGACGCGATTTGTGAGACAATGCTCCTGAACGTTTATACAAGTTATTGGTAACAAGGTGTCGCTAAAAACCTCATGAATGATGCAGCGAGAGACCTCCTCGAAGCCCTACAAGACGATGGAATTTCGCGCAGTTACCCGACTCAAAGATAAAAGGTTTTTCTCGGCACCACCAAGAAGCTGATAGCTCATTCCTTTAACAAGCACTAGGCGTTTTTTTTGCAACTAAAAAAGGTAAGCCTTCTACGATATAAAAAGCATTGCCTTTTTTCTGTCAAATTAAATATATTTTTTTTAAATGACAGGAATATTTTTTAGCTATGCATTCCTGTTTTTCCAACTTCTTCTTCTTTTTCCTAGCGTTATCCTGGACTAGTACCAGGGTCCGCTTAGGTTGCTGAGGATGTGGCAGTGGAGCGAGTTAAGATAACCGATTGCCATCTGACGTCATTTTCGGAACCCTGACGATCTCTACAACCTTACGACTAATATCACAAAGTGATAGCAATCGGATGTCACTGTTTTACGTATCTTCCGTAACACAGAGGAGGTTGGATATCAAATATAAATCAGTTTTAGAATGGGTCACCCGGTGGCAGCAAAAGCTAGCGATCTTAAATGCCGACCACTGATTAGGCCACGATTCCTGTTTCCCCAACAGCTAAGTTAAAAAACATGAGCCAAGAATAGATGTGACACAAGCCTTGAGGTTAGAACCGCGTACGTTGAAGATTTCAGACATTATTGAGGTATTGATGATCTAATCATATATTTTTATCGTCGTATTAATATCAAGTAACACAGCTGTTTTAATTTAGGCACACATAAAATATTGTCTTGATTTATTGCTAAATACAAAACACTATAAAGGCATGGCGGCTGCTTTTCACAATGTAACTAAATTACGTACATAGTAATACAAAACTAACTGTCATTATAAACTATAATGCAAAGCAATAAAGTGTCAAAGGGAGGACGCTCGTAAGATAGGAGAGAAAAACGCGTAGGCAGTGGGTTTGGTTCCTTGCTGCACTACTGCTGTTGTATACAATTTATGCTATTATGCAACATTACAGGATAAATAACTACTAGCTGTGTCCACGACTTCGTCCGCATAAATTGAGGTAAAATTTTTTTTAAAATTCAATCTATTTAGATTGAATTTTATCCTATAGCCTTTCTCGATAAATGGGCCATGTAACGCTGAAAGAATTTTTCAAATCGGACCGTAAGTTCCTGAGATTAACGCGTTCAAGCAAACAAACAAACAAACAAACACTCCCTTTAGACCTTTAAACCCTTTATATATTAGAATAGATATGGTGCGTCCAGCGCAATAAAATATTTAAACATTTTTTGTCATAAAAGTTGTACTTCTTAGAAGTTAACGAATGACAGTGATACCGTGTAATTAGTAAGTACACAGTTATAAAAAAAAACTGCCTTTACATTATATTTTTTAATTTAATTCATATATATAAATTTCTACACCTAGTGAATTTAGTAAGCAAACTTTAGAATAAACCGAGCAAGTGCGAGTGAGACTCGCGCACTAAGGGTTCCGTATCTTGACGTAAGGATATTTTGAGATTTTTACTTTTCATAAGATTTCGTTTAATTTAACAAAGTCACCGCATTTTTCGTCGTGGTGTCACTACAAATTCAGGGTTTTCGAATTTTTTCCTTTATTTGTGCTATAGGAATGGCATGCACAATTTTATGATTCTAGGTGAACGAGAAGTATCCTATAGGTTTTGATTTCCTTTGAACATGTATGGTAAATGGCCATATCTTTTGATTATGTTCACTTGAAGGGTTGATTTTTTCACAGTTTCAAGGGACCGCAGATCTCACTACTTGCTCTTAATTTCAAGTCAATATTTAAGGGTTCCTTTTTCCCTTTTAGGTACGGAACCCTAAACATTAGTTTAAAAATCAATATCATATTCTGACCCCATGGAATCTTTGAAATGGTATTGTTTATAAAAATAAAAAGTCTTATAATAAGTGTAAAAACTCCTCTATTACGAAAATGAGCGACCATTAGGCTCGTTTAAAAGAAAGGACCTCCACAAAAAGCTAAAGTACTCCCGTATAACGTCAATTTCTCTACATTAAACATGTTACAGAGCTTTTTGTGAATATCAATCACGATGCTTTGCTGTTTAAATTAGTTTTTATATAACGTAAATCTACTTGTGAAAAGGAATAAATTTCATTAAGATATATGCTAGAGAAACGAATAGCTTGTATATCAATTCAATTCAGTTCAAAAGCGGGAAATAGATACGGAGTTAATACTATATTCCTTTTTGGGGTCCGTCTTACTACAAGGAACCCTTATAATTTCGTTCTGTCCATGCGTCCGTCCGTCCGTCTGTCTGCCCGTAAGGTGGTCCTCCCCTAGCATTTCCAAGCTACAAACGTACACCCTTGTAATTTTCCATATTGATAGAACATACTAAAAACTCACTAGGAAAATTATTCTGTGACGAAATCAAACAACAACTTTTGAAGTTATTTAACAAATACGTTTATAGCCTATCAGATACGGAACCCTTCTATATAAGCTTGTCTTGACAAGCTCTTTGCAATTATTTTTTGATATTTGTTTGACATATTAACCTCGAGTTGTTCCATTTAATGCTTGTTAGTAAATGGAAGCAAAATAATTACAGTTACAGAACTTGAAATTGCATCTTTGTTGTTTGATTTTTTAACTGTTATTAAAATTGTCCAACAGATTAAAATAAACAAATTAATAATAACTTATGAATATATCATTAGGTGAAGAGTACGTTTTAAATACGTTATATAAATAAATTTGAAATAGTCGACTGTGACCAATACAAGTAAATGCATTTTAGGTCTTCCTGCTGATTTTATATAGGAATCTTCAAAGTTGCTTAAAATTGTATAAAACGTTACGAAGCCGCGAGCGTGAGTTAGTCTTCAAACAAAATAGAAAAGTAAGTTCAAATTCGAAAATAAAACTAAGAAAAATTCATTGAGGGAAATTTCTTATGTGGTTTCTATTATATTAATTATTCATTAAACGAAGATCGATGCGGGTGGTAGATATAAGCACATATCCAATTAGCAAAAAACACGCAGCGTCCCGATTTAACCACATATAGATGACAGTATCAGATGTATTTTTCATGATGGCGATCTTAAGGCTCGCTTTAATCGGCCGAAATAAGGTAATGAAATTAATCAATAATTTCCTTGTCACTTGTTAACACTGTCAGAGAAATTCTGAAAGTGCAAAAAAATTAAATATGTTGATGGTGTTCAAATGTTTTTAGAGACACGATGTTGATTGTACATAATGCGTTTTTTCTCTCCTTTATTAATTGAATGCATATCGTTTGACATTACCCAAGCCAGTTTGTTTATGTTTTTTCAACTCTTCACTAAGTTTGTTTCACGTGAAAGTTTTAACGAGGGTGACGGATAAGACTTCTTGTTCAATAAATCGAAATCCGAAAATTGGGTTTTTGACGGAATCCGAAAATTGGATTTTTGACGGTCCAGTATAGTGTTAATTTTTAACTTTGGTATTAATATATGTATGGTTGCTTTTGCTTAAGGTTTTCTATATACGGTTTACGACCGAGTATCCTTAAGGAAAAAAATCTCATAATATAGATACAAGATTTTATTGATATGTTTAGGCATACGGGTCAAAATTATTATTTAATTACACATTACATTCATTTTATTAAAACTATTAAAGTATATAAATAAAACGATTTGCTTTCATAAATAGGTAATTATTTTATACACTGGGAGTTATCCTATTCATAAAAAACAGTGGCACTCCGGGAGTCCCGACAGAAGTGAAAACTTAAGCATGTAGATGTGTCGGTAACGGTAACGGTGTCGTTGTTATTTCATTCCTAAATGTAACACTTTTGATGAACTACGTATTATCTTAGATTTATAGCGTTTGAGATTGATTGACTTATGCAGGAATGATATAAAAACTTTAATATATTCTGATATATTAAAGTTTATAAATATTCTTTTACTAACGTCCTCAGAATGCGGATTTCTCCAGTTAAGTATGAATAGATAGTCACCACACTTATAACCATAATGAGAGGTTTTAGCTTAATCATCACGTAATTATGGTCGAGGCTTTGTTTAACAATTTATTTCCAACAAAGAGTTTGTAATTTTATTACTTTCATGGTCTTTTTCATCAATATGACAATGAGAGGAAGTCGATACATTTCGTTCCACCTCAGTTATCCTAAAAAAGTAATTTAGAACGTTATTTTTTTTTTATACCCTCTGTGTGTTAAAATTTTGACTTCTGTCTGCACTCTTGAAGTGTGACTATTTTTTTTCAATATATTAATAATCAAATTTGAGGGGGATAAATTAAATATTCCGCATAAACAGCTCAGATTGGTGTATCCCTGTCTTTAAGAAATGAGTATGCTCTTATTTTAAAAAAATAAGCGAACATATGCTAGATTAAAATGTTCCCTATCTAGGGAGCTCAAGGCATCCAGGTTATTGAATTTTTATTATATTCAGCGTCCAGAGCTTCGATAGCAATAACGTGATGCGGTAAGACGTTCGTGGTGCCCGGGCAATATTGCGTATATTTGTAGGTGAACAAGAGAAAAGAGCATTTTTATTGACCACAAAATTTAACGCTACGTGAGCCAAACTGGTCTCTTTCTCCTTAACGGGTTCCGAAAAATTGCATGTAGGAATATATATTTAAATTTGTACCTATATTTATAATGCAGTTATGTGTACTTTCAAATATCTATACTCTATACTAATATATAAAGCTGAAGAGTTTGTTAGTTTACTTGAACGCGATAATCTCAGGAACTATTGAAATTAATAACAAATACTGAGGACTGCAGATCTCGGTATTTGGTATTAATTTCAATTTATAGCTTTACGCGTTCATGAGAAAGAGGGCATTGACAGACAGACAGACAGACGCAGACGGACAACGAGGAAATCCTATAAGGGTTCCTTTTTTTTCTATTGGAGGTACGAAACCCTAAAAGCAAAGAATTTTAATTCTAAATGTTCGCGTAGTATCCTGCCCACTCGGTTGAAGTTACACTTCTTTTTAAACTTTATTTACACAATTATCATAATACAAAAAATAATAGAGTTACAACTTTCGAGGAGCAACGAGTCTTCAAAGAAGTGTTAACAAGTTGCTTAGGTTTGCTAGACCTATGTGGGGACTGGGGACAGTGGGTTAAGGTGCAGCGGCAGCGCGCGAGTAATTCCTATGGAATTACAATCATCTATGGGTTCATAGTTGATAGTTATTTGTTCATAGTTGATTAATATCAGACAGTGATAGAATTTTCTCCTGCTTACTTGACATTTATCGTTATATTTTGGACAATTCACAAAATTTCTTTACAATTCATTTCGATGTATAAAGTAGATTATTGTAAAGTTTTATTAAAACGCATTCAGTATTTTTTTTCCGGAGAAAGCGTCAAGCATTCATCCAGATATTTATTTTACTATGTTTATGTTTAAAATTGAAGGATCTGTTTTTAACGTCGAATTTTTACTAATTGCACATGAACATGTGTATGATAACTATAACAAAACCGCAAATTAGAACATTTTTTTTTGTCTGTCGGTCTGACTGTCTATATCCTGGTAATCTTCGAAGCGGCTCTACCAATTTGGACGGTACTTTCACTGGTACATAGCTTTTACAGGGAACATCATAGGCTACTTTGCTTTTAGCTAACCAGTTAGGGTTCCACGCAAAATAATAAAAACCCTCAAAGTTTAACAGAATTACTGAATTTATGCAAGCGAAGTGCGTGATAAACTCAAGGTATGTAGGTAACACAAATTTTTCATATATTATGGGAAGGCAACATTTTAAATCTTTACGTAGACATGTATATAAATAAAATTATTTATGGTTTTTAATTCCATATGACTATATACGATACCTATAGCACAAATTCAAGTGTAAGCAGTTTTGTCTGTCTGTCTGTTTCGGATAATCTCCGGAACGGCTTTATCGTTTTGGATGGGACTTTCACTGACAGATATCTGATTTTACATAAGATATTACACATATAAACAAATTAAAAAGAAAACCTATTGACATGTCTTAGACATTCTGGACTACAAAATCGGGATTTTAACTGTTTGCTAAATTTTGAAGATGGCAATCCTAAATATGTTTATAGCGGGTGTGTGTGTTATTTTTTATATTAAAAAAAAACGAACTAACAGATTCGGCCAAATAAAACTTTTTATAATTAACAGAAGTCAAAAGGAATCGTTAGGAGTGTGTTTCTTGCTTTAACATCATAAAATGGATAAGTTAAAGGGTCCAATATTCCCTTTATATTATTACTAGCTGTTTTCCGCGACATCGTTTGCCGAAAATTGAACTTGCAAAAGCCCTTAGGTCTCCTCAACCTGGCCCTATCAAAAAATCCGTTGTTAGCAGGTATTTACTAACTATTAACAACATCCCAGCCATATATCATCATTGTACATCTCACGGTTTTCAAAATTTCACGTTAGGTGATCTTTCGCTTTTATATACATACATAAGACTATATGACACACGGACGTATGTATGTTGCTAAGATAGACAACTTAATGCCTGTGTTATAGGTAACAGAGGCCTATAATACACAGATATTTTAAGTATATAAATACATACATATAGATAATACACCCAGACTCCAGGCGGTTATCGAACCCACAACCCCCATAGCAAAGACAGAGTCACTTCCAACGGCGCCAACGGGTTAGTCAAATATACAACTAATGTGGGTTCAGAGTAAAACAACCAAGTTATGGAAAATTACTGGAAATGACATATTTTCTATTATGGCTCACCTACGATTGGAACAGAATAGAATGATGTTTAGTTACAGTAGAGTAGAATATAGAAGAGTAGAGTAGAATAGGATAGAAAAACTTAATTCAAAGCTGCGTTAATACAATACAGGCATAAAAATTAAAGTTAAGTACATTTAAATATTTACGACAGCAACGAATAGGCAAGACAGCTCAGCGAATGCCGCGTGCTAAAAGCAATTTTGAGATGCGGCGCTGATTTTTTTTAGTTGCTATATTGATAATTTAAAACATTATTAGCAGGCTATAATCAGCCATACTGTTGGAGTCAGTGCTGGAGAATGTTGTAGCTCAATCAGTGGTTGGGGTTTCAGCTGATCGCTAGGCTCGTAAAATAGTTCCCGAATTATGTCACTGAGTGATATTAGTCATGAACTGTGAGGTTCGTCGTGGGGTTTTCATCATTTAAATTTAACACAAATATTTTTTTGTAATTTTGTACATACTTATCTTAATCAATAGGAAATACTTTATCCCTATTTTACGAAAATTGCGCGGACGGAGTATAAAATTTGGTACGATGAGAGGTGATGAGAAGGAATGCTTATATTTTTTTATAATATGAAATAGTTGTATAATAAAGTATAAAAATGAACTACACACATACCAATACCGAACAATTTACACACACATGTATACCTCTTAACTATAGGATTATGTCAAAATGTATACATGATGATGGTAGAAATATTAACCATCAAATATTACAAAGAATAGTAATTTTCTATATATAACTTCAAATAAGCATAGTAAGTAAATCTAATCATTTAAGCTGAATTTCGAACAGCTGGCGATCTTTAGATAAAATAAAAATAAACAAACCTGAAGCAAGGTGACAAATGTACAGACATGTTTCTGTGTCGCTTCTCGTCCTGGCGTCTGTGTTCCCAGACCACTACAACATAGGTATCTTTAAGGTAAGAGTGAATAGGTTCATTCTAGGCAAGGTACATTTTACTATAAGATTCTGTTGTAGCGCAGTCTTGACGACCGTATGTATGTATATTGTCAAATGTAATATTTTCGTTGTAATTAGAAATGTATGTTTTTCTATATTTCGCTTTAAACAAGCATATATATTCCGCAAATCTATAGATTTGCGTTCGAATTTTGACCAGTCGATAACCTCTATTATTTATTATTGTGTATTATTTATTTAAGGATAACCGACGGTAGGTACATACAAAAAAAAGTCATAAAATACAATCAAAAAGAAAAACTTTTACATATATTTTCTAGACACATGCAATAATAAATATAAATACGTTTATTTTTGCTAACAATGAAGTTACTTTCGCAAGCAACTAGACTAGCGCTAACGAATTTAGCAGTTCCTTTGGGAAAAACGGGATACACAAATGGAATAAACATAAACGGATGCTCATAAGAGCGATGAAGAATTAAATGTATTCCACAAAAATTACCAACACGTACCTTCGCAGATATAACATGCAAAAAAATAGATAAAACCATAATTTTTATAAAACATAAATAACGCGTCTTAATAAAGACTGGTTTTTTCTTCAAACATTTGTAATAAATACTGTATGACTAGATTTTCCCGCGACTACGTAAGCGAAAAAATTAACCTTACAAGAGCGATTAGACCTTCCTAATCTGGCCGTATGGAAAAATTGGTTCTTAGCTGATTTCTGCTAACTATAAACGACCTCTTTGCCAAATTTCATCTTTGTAGGTCCCGCGGTGTTGAGATTTCGTGATAAGTAGGTATTATATATATCTATAACTTCCCAAACACGTTTTAGCCTTATAAGATGTTCTTATAGTTCCACATATATGTAAAAAGCTATGCTTATAAGCATGTATAAAACAATCAAATATTATAAATTTAACGCATGCAATAGCCGTATTAAAAGATTACGTAATAAAAGTGTAGAAATCGGTATAGTAACCGAATTATGGACTTTATATCGATTTATTTAATTATTAAATGATTTAATATACAATAATTGTTGATTAACGTTTAAATTAATAAAACTTTAATGATCATTTTGCTAAGGACAATCAATAAGTACTTTTACCCCCCAAAATATAAAAAAATGTCTTAGTATAAGTATACATTTATACCCGACCACTTACTACGTTTTATGAGATTACAAAGTATAATATTTAGTGTGTATCTAACATTTAAATATCAGAACGCAACAAAAAACATCAAACTTTTAATATAAAACACCGCAACAATATAGTAAAGATCTATAAAAAAATATAAGCACGCTTTAATAATTCAACAGATAACTTACAAGTTCATTGACACCTACTCACTCGTAATGATGGGCGTGAGTGTACGTAGGTGTACAGAAACAAGCTATCGAACTCAATGATTCTTATGTATTCGAGTTTTTTACCTCATCAAGTGGCCGCTGGCACGCTGGTGTAACTCTAGATCCACTTTGTGGCCTTCGAAAACGCTTGTTCAAGTTCGGGCGCACTGCACACGGAAACAACACTGTTCGAAATTCAAAACAAACTAACAAGTGACTTTATTTGATTCATAACTCATCGGATTCGCCCAATTATAGTTATCGATAAAAACGCGTATCGCGAATCGGTACGACCGTCATACGTCCGCCGCTCAGCACAATGGCGACAATCGACAATCGTGCGGCGCGACTGTGGTGACGGCGCTAGTAACAAATCGAGTGATAAACCTGCGCAGATCGACCAATCGCAGCGCGCCGTTACGCCCACGAGAATGAACGGAGCGCGCTGATTGGCCAAGCAACTGCCATTGCCTTACGGATGTTATTATGCAGAAGGAGACCAACTGTTCGGAATTCAAAATAAGAATTTAAGCGTTTACCAGCCGGGGCACAATGCAAATTGGTTGCGCGCATCGCGCGGCGTGGTCTCGGCGCTTTGTTAGATGCTTCTTGTTTTGTTTGAAGTCCTGAATAAATAAATATATGACAATAATATTGTATAGTACTAATGTAAACCTCCCTTCCTTTTCTATAGTTTCAACAGGAAAACATGCCTAGGCATTCAGAGATATGAAGTAATCTAATAAATATCAAATAACGCATTAATTGCTTAAATTTAATCTTCAATTAAATACAAATTATTACATTATTTGTATTTAGAGCCTCAATAGCTCAACGGTATAAGTTATGGACTGAAATCCGCAAGGTAGCCAGTTAAAACCCCACCGCCGTTAGGGTATTGTCGCACCCACTCCTTATATAAGCTTTTAATTAAAGCTTAGTAGGAAGGGAAAAGGGAATATTAGACATACCTAAAAAGTATTCCTAAAATTCTTTAAAAAAATACATTACTATAATAAAAATATGTATTTAGGGATATATTTACATCGTCTTCCTTCTTCTTCTTCTTTCAGCCCGATGACGTCCACTGCTGGACATAGGCCTTAATTGTTAAAATTATTAAATTTTCATAAGTTCAGCAACAGCAAGTATGAACAGTGTTGATGTGATATTTTTTGAATACCAAGATGCTGAATCGATATCTCTAACATTATTAGTTGTACCTTCTTTAAAACATTTTATGAAAAGAAATATGACAAAGTCGAAGATTTTTTATTCGTATAGACTTTTTTACTAGCTCTTGTAACTTTTATATCTTTGTTTACATATACCTAACAATATCGGACTTAACTGCTAAGATATCAATGTTTAAGTGAAATAATATTTACTTTAATGATTTTTTTGTTGATTCAGCTCGGTCTATGCATTTTAATTTTGTAGATTATTTCTTCGCAAAATTAACTAGAATTTCTAAACTAAACAGAGTCG
>JANCMC010022294.1:176327-203193 GCA_024363005.1 Charaxes varanes
ACCAAATCAAACACTTATTTTTAATTGATAGACTAGCGAATCGCCCCGGCTTCGCACAGGTGCAATGTAAATATGCATCTATTACTCTTTTTATTGGTGAAAGCCGCATTAAAATCTGTTATGATTTTTAAAAATCTACTACAAAATAAGGGAAGGATCTTTGTTTTATATTATGTAAAAATAAAGATAATATGACAATAAGATATATATATTATAATACTTTCATAGTTAATTATTATCTATACTTATATATTAAGCTGAAGAGTTTGTTTGTTTGTTTACTTTAACGCGCTAATCTCAGGATCTATTGGTCCGGTTTGAAAAATTATTGCAGTGCTAGATAACCCATTTATCGAATCAAAGGCTATATATTGTCGCGCAAAAATTTTTCTCCTAATTATACACTGACGAAGTACTAGTATTACATAGATTTAGAATTTTTTTGTATTAAAATACAAATAACAGTTTATATTCTCAGATAAACTCTTTTGAAAAAGAATAGAACGTAGTAATAAGTTTTCCTCATATTTTTAATCTGTTGTAACATAGAATATGGGGCGGAATGTATGACATTTATCTTGATATAAAAGTGACTTTACGTAAAGAGAACGCCCAAAACATGCTCAGTTTATTAACCTCGGTAGTATATATTTTAGGAAACACAGACAAGAAAATTGAGTTTCCTTGCTAATATTAAAGGGGGAAGTGATCTATTGGCAGGGGAAGCTACATTGTTACACATAGGTCTAGCCCCACGTTCTCGCTGTCTCTAATTTTCTATGATTTTGTGTCCACTTAACTAAATATCAACACTAATAATGGTGTCTACCTTCAGTCTGATGAAGTCCACTGCTCGACATAGGCTTTGTTTATAAATTTCCACAAAGATCCATCTTGGGCCGTTGTTATCATCGGTTCCCTGTGACAGATCGTCGGACCACCGTGTAGGAGTTAAGAACGGTTATTCCTATAAAATTTGTCGGTCTTTTATACGAAAGTTATGATTCGAGAGATGTGCAACATTTACTTATTGAGTTAATAAGTGACAAACTCCAATATGTCCATCACGGACAAAAAAATCTTTTTTTTATACAAACGCGTGTAGTCGAATGAACACTTTATATTTTGAAATTTTATAATTTTAAATATGTGCAGTTATCTGCTGTGAAAACAGTAAAAGTTTTTTTATTTTCAATATTCAATAAATAATTTTGCTTATCTTCATTTGGCCTATAAAGGACATATTGGCATTTGACATTAATTATGCAGTCAATTTTGTGTATCAATTCTTAGTTTCGTGACTATTGCTATTCGATATTCACAGGCACTAATATAATACATTCGTAGAAATATAAGGACAAGAATACATTGTATTATTGTATGATTAAAACTTTTTTAAAACACAGTTTAATATTATGTCGTGGCATACAGTAATGAATAATTATGGCTTAGTTACACGACCGCAGAGCTAGTTTCTTATTGCCACAGGAATCAGCTTAGAGATTGTGCACCAAAATACGACGTTTTTGGTATTTACCGTGGCAGGCGGGAGCTGAAGTTCTAATGCCGAAAGCTTTATTCGAGTCTTAAGGCGTTTCATGAATGAGGGTTTAGTCGGTCTGGATCTTATCTGGTCTAACCTGTCTAATTAGTAAAACAGCGTGGTAGAGTTGTTAGTATACTGGTTCGCTTAGATTATCTAAGATGGATACCAGACCTTCTTCTTTGATTACTTTTACTTATGAACCTCGAATGAGCTGAAAAAGAATGTTAGTGGTGATTTCGAAAAGGAAATGTTAGTGGGAGCGGAGTAAACCTACAAATTTTTATTCTCTCAATGTATTGCGCAGATTTGTAGTCTTCTTGTGCCTTTAAGATAACATTTTTTTTAATATAACAAGGAGCAAACGAGCAGCCGGCATTCACCTAAGTGACTACCGACGCCCATGGACAACTTGAAGGTCCCTAAGCCGTATCCGTACGGAAATACCGAAGCTGGCAACTGATTTCACAAAGGAATTGTGCGAGGTATGAAGTTCCTAGAGATTCGCACGGTTGTGGACTTGAGGACATCGAGGTGATGGGGGTGGAATTTCAAATTTTTAAAAGATATTGAAAAAAAATCTTCTTTAATGTGTATTAAAAAAACTTTAAAACGTATCTCTCCAATGCCTATAATTTTCATGATCATCCTCATCCATAGCCTTTTCACTCCTACTGCTGCTATAGGCGTCTCCCCGTTTGTACAACTCTTTACGGTCTTGAGCTAATCTGGACCAGTTAGGACCCGCAACAGATATTATGTATATTTTTTGTCTTTGACTGTTATATATGTCAAAATCATAAATAAATTAACATTCCTAATGCAAACTTAAAAGATGCTATACTTATTGGTATTTCCGTTTCCATTCCCGTTCCCTTTCCCAATGTTTTCGAAAACTACCCGCAACAAACAGACAAACAAGCATTTTTAAGTATGTAGGCAACATACAAACCTTGTCCAAACAACGACGAACACAACAAAAAAGAATAATCAATTTTGGTGCAGTTGTTCGAAGGTTATGCGTTAACATACATTTTGGAAATATATTTTTATTTATATAGATAGATTTGCGAAAAAGCATGCTTTTAACATTTTATATTTTGCGATATTCAATGTCATGAGGAAATCCCGTGCAATGAAGTAAACTTCAATACTGCGATACTGTTTAATATATGCCGCTTAATATAGTATTATTAAATATGAAATATATTAACATATGGCCTACAAAACCTTGTGAATGAGATAAAGTTAATAATGGCAAGCTATAACGGTAATTGTGGTTTTCCAATTACGCGCTATTGCCAGCCATTACGTATCGTGCAATGAAAACAAAAGCACGAAAAATTTGCTACTGCCAAGCACTTTGTTTACCAATTGTGGATGGCTGACACCTGGCGCAGTGGGCAGTGACCCTGCCTTCTGCTCCGGGGGTCGTGGGTTCGATTCCCACCTCGAGTCTGGGTCTAATATCCATATGAAGAATAATTAAAATATTACTAAAAGATACAGACTTGGTCGCACTTTCAGAATACTTCCAATAGATTGCGTTAGTACTGGAAGTTTCGTCTGACCGTAAATCGGGGAAGACAACGTCTGCCGCGTCCGTTAGTTCTATTAAAATTATACATAGCTTACTGTTAAATAAAATGCATTTTATTGTATACTAGCTGTTATCCGTAGCTTTGTCCGCATTGGCTTTAGTAATGTTGAATTTCGAGGATTTAATTTAAGGTGCAAACAAGTACAGTAGTCCCCCCTATAACACGGTACTCATATACCGCGTTTTCATATTACGCGATTTAAATTTGTCGTATTACACGGGTGTACTACAAGGCAACGCGGGGATTTCGCACTTTATATTCATTTATAAATTCAATATTTTTTAGTTACATATGCATAAGATTTTTATTTAAAATGTTCTTAGTGTGATTTTATAAAAAAACGCATGCTTCGTTTTTAACATAGTTTTTCATAATATTTAATTAAAACTCCGTATAATGAGAAAAGTTAAGCGTGAATCATTTATACACAACGCGTTATAGGGGGCGTAAAAGCGCGTTGCACGTGAATACTCTAACACGATTTCCCATAACGCGGAACACATCTACCTTGCTATAGGGCGAGACGCTGTATTTGTGTTATTTTTATAACGCACAATAACTTCAAAAAATATACCAATGATTTTCGCATTCGAAATTTGAGTAGAGATTATTGCATGCCAATGAAAAGGTCATGGACTCAGCTTATAGCTGCTTTTCAGTCCATGCCCTTTACAAATGCTGCCAACATAAATTGTTTATGAATTTAAAAAGAAAAACAATACTATGAATGGGTACCAAACAACATAATAAAAAGACATATAAACAGTACAAAAATTACATGTCATATGAGTCGTGTTATCAAGAATAACAGTATTGTTACGGACAGATGATACAGAAAGGGTATGGCGGCATCTTCGATCGTGGACGCCGTCGGACGGACTGATCCTGGCTGGCACTAGTAGAGATAGGCACGTCTTGTTAGAAGGAGATGGCGATAGTGCTATCTCGCTCACGTAGACACCAAATGTTACTTGTGTAGGGTGCGTACTAGTGTCGGCCCCCATTTAGTAGATAAGGTTGTGCCAAATTGTTAGACGGCACGTTCCCATGACGTAGTGATTGATCCGTTGTAAATAAAAGTGCTTTGTAAATACAGTGCACCTACTGAAAATCAGTAAACTTTACTGAGTAGGTTTCCTTTTAGGTATATTGCACTGCATAACATCTTGAATATGCTGTACTAAATTATAAGTCTAGATGTTTATTCTAAAAGTATACATTATTTTACATGTATAAGACAGCAGTGCTTTGTTACTTAATAAAATTTTTCTTATTCTTATTTCGTAGTAGCACCGATTTTTGCTGCTTTGCTGATTTTTTTGCTCTGCATTGCCTGAAAGTGAACGCGGCAGTTACAAGCTGTAGCACCATGTTGAGCCAATAAACGTTTCAAGCTTTTAAAATCATAGTTTTAGTACGTAATACGTGCTTCAGTTATTTATGCGTTGTAATCTTTCGGCCAAAGATGTTATACATATATTTTCCATACGAGTACATAATAATAAAGGTGTTTCGATTTTTCCGACGAGAAGTCTATTTTAACTTTTTTAACAAGCACTTGTGAACGTCATAATTGTAATTAATTCGGTCAACCAATATTTAAATCCCCTGGTTTATTACTACAACCATCACTTCATATTCATGAAATACGCAAGTTTGTACGAAAACATAAAGACTTATTCAAAACGGCAAATGATATGAATTCTAGAATCTGACTAGGTCCATACAGACTAGTCCTATATGACTAACCAAACATAATAAAAGGTGTTTCACTAATTGTGTGCGTATATGAAATAAGTTACCTGCAAATTTAAGAATTTTTAACAGTAGGTTATTTAATACGAAATTGTATGATTGATTAATTGAGTTAAATTAATATAATATAAATTATTTCTTAGATTAAGACTCTATTGAAGGAAAAAAAAAATTACACTCTTACAATACTAGGGTATTTTACACCATGCAATTCTGAAACTCGCTATTTGTTAAAATTTTGATATTACTTAGTATTTTTTTACACTTATATTATTGCATTCAAGCACGTGACACCAATGCCATATATACCGTTTGACTCGCACTATGACTTAATGAAACAGGTGCTTACATGTACGGGAAAGCACCGCACATTACGGAAGTAATTCGCTTGAGTCAATCGCTGGTTTAGGCTCCTACCTCACCGAGACGCCATGGTGACGTAGCCATGGCTATCTGCGGTTGCCAAATGAGCAGCCAGTAGTGATCGTGGCTTCGTTTCTAATTTGGCGACGTCGCTGAACCTGTTTTAAATTTTAATATGAAGAAGATTACATATAATTCGTTCTATCACGCACAAAGTTAAATATCGCTATCTATAAATTTATTCCTATAAATTGATTTTTATTGTAAATACTTTATACTTGTGCCATGCACAAATAGATCGTACTTACAGTTTCTGTAACTACAACTCACCACCTTAAAGTAAGTTCATATGCTATGAACACTGACTACAATGTGCCTAGTTACTTGTTACCCAGTCCACAGTTGCAATACTACTAACACCGTCTACCCGTGTTTTTTTTTTAATTTTTTTAATAAAGTTACTTAAGAGCTTTTCCTATCGACAGCCCACTTCGCCAACGGGTCAGCCATTTCTCACAATTATAGCTTACTAGCTGCGTCCCGCGACTTCGTCTGCGTAGATCACTCTAAAAGGTTTAAAAATAGTTTACGACCGATTCTTATACCTAACAAATATGCACAAAGTGTTTCTTAAGAATCGGTGAAGCCGTTTCTGGTGAGTTTGGCAACAAACACAAGAACACGAGTTATCTAATAAATAAAATTATTTATTAGATAACATATAGAAGACGGTTTGGGAATGATGATATTCTTATAAAATACGCATTGTTAACAATTTAAAATAATAAAATAAAACCTCACGCACAGCAATGCCCAACGCGCACGCACAGCAATGCCCTCACGCAAACCAATGTTTTTATAAGCATTCTCGCAGTGTAGTTGATTCAAGACGGAATCGCAAATAACTAGATATACCAGCACTGTGTGGATCTTCACTAGGTATAAGGGTAACTACTCTACCAGGCTAAAAAACAAAAAAAAGTTTTTACATAGGACCCCATCACATTAGCAATAAATCGCCCGGCGAATTGGATTCATTATATTAAACATGCAGTTGAAATACGATTTTTTATTCATTTTTTTACTCCTCTTGTTTAAAATAAGAATGGACGAATTACGTTGTTTAATCCCTATAGTGCAGGAGTCGACAACCTTTTAAGCCAAAAATAACAATTTACAAAGTTTTTAAAGGGCCAAAAAAATTTTCATGTCAACAATATATTATAGTCGCATAAATAAAGTTTTTTAATTATAATTTTTTTTTTATGTTACAAGGGGGCAGACGAGCAGGCAGCAGGCACCGAAGTGCCTACCGACACCCGTGGACATCTGCACGACTAGAAGGCCAGCAGATGCGCTGCCGGCCCTTAATGACGAGTTTAGGCCACCGGGAAGTCTCCATACACCAAATATGAACCCTTAATATTGGGGTTTCTTATTGGATTTTATAGGACCCTTAGAAAAACTCTAACACATTTGATTAAGATGAGTAAGTTAAATGCATGGAGATAAGTTACATTTTTTTTTTACTTTGCATGAAATCCTCTAGTGATTACGGAAAAAATATAATCTGACGATTTTCTCAAGGCAATGTAGCTAAATCCATCACGGTCTCAATAAAACCACGGTCCAGGCGTTATTGACAACATGACCTTACCTTAACATACCCTTTTTTTTAATTTATAGATCCCGACAACGCTATAGTGACTACAAATTTAGCATCGCTGCCTCCCCAACTATGACAAATGTTATGTGGGCGTTTGAAATATTTACGTACGTTTAGAATTTCAAATGGGATACCATCACAAAAACTAGGCTTGAAATTTTATTTCTTTTAAAGTCGCGGTAAAACACAATTACACTGAAAACTAGTTTCAAAGGGTTGACGTAACGAGCTTTTATTTAAAAAAATAAACTGGATTATAAAATATCTATGAAATTTAAGAAATTATTTAAAACTATTTAGTTCATTTCAACCAGTAATAAATATAAGCCTGTTTTAAAATTTTTTTTTTTCTTTATTTTTTTTTATTAGCAGCCCTAGTTGTTTACGGTTATAAATATGTTAAACGTATTTCAATCCGTATATACAAGAATCGTTCCATTTTGGTACTCGAAAGTTCCTTGACTTTTTTCTACTGATCAAATTTCTGAAAAAAAATCAGTTAGTAAAAAAAAGAAATACAAAAGTAAATAAAGTAAACGAGAATCTCAAATAAAAGTTGTTTATTATATAACACAATATAGCTAATTATATAAATCACGCCGATACATTAATAACATCCGTAAAAGTCATTGATAATTCCATACTGTCACAGAGTTGACTTATTAAAATTAATTAATGGATATATAATTATGTACATGTAATATTTAATATATTGCTTCCTTTAGTATAAGTTAAACATAACATATATTTATAGTATATCTATTATTTATGTACCACAAAATTGGTAAAGCTTATGAAATATGTGCAAAGGTAGACTTATCTCTGAAAGAGATCTCTTCCGTTACCTTAGAGTGTGATTAAAAAATAAACACTAAAATTACGGTGTAGGTGGATACAATATTTTATAAATAATATATAATACTAAGATGCTATATTATATACTACTTAAATAGAGACATGACACACAGATTTTTGTCATACACATTGTTTTAATCTAACAAGAACAATGTACAAGTCTTACAAACTATTTGTTCCGTCGTAGCTTGGCTTGGGTGGTCTTAGATGATGAAAGGATATACATTTGTATATATTAGAGTCCGTACGAAATTAGTTTTTATAACCGTAGCTGACACCGAAATCATATTTTCGGTCGAAAGTTATAGACATATAGTCTATATTGATGTTTTTATACAGAAACCTTAAGCGTTCGCGTGGTGACATACATATATATAATACAACTTGGCAGTTATATTATATCGCCTGGACCGTAAAGGCCGGCAACGCATTTCTCCTGCGTTGCAGTCGTCCATGGGAGTCGGCAGTTATTTAAGTGAACCGTCTGCTCGTTTGTCTCTTGTTTTATAGGAAAACTGATATAAATAATATTAGATTTATATTTTAACCTTATCATGTGAGTAAAACCATTTATATCACCAATGCTCCAATTTGACACGTATAGCTGAGGGCAACAGCTAGTTCTTATATCATCCGAGTCAGTTTGCACACAACGCTCTTAAATATAGTTTTAGTCTTCTGATCCATAAGTCCAAAGACATAAATACAATAAGGTGACTTTAAATGATTCATTCTTAAATGTCTTTTAGATGTAAATCGAGAATCTGATGTAATTAATATTATCAAGGTCAGACTTTTAATTAATTTTATCCTTTAACTTGTGTCTGCTGTTTCGAATATCATATTAACTTTCAATCCATTCTATTTGTAGAGTTTTAATTTTGTTTGTGTTTTATTTAAATGTTTAAATTTCAAAGTTTTATAGTATAAAAATAAAAATCGTAAAGCTAGCGAAGGAGCAACATCATTAAGTCTTTAACCCAAACTATTAATTTTGCTACTTACTTATTATTCTGCTATAAGTGAAAGTATGGCGTTAACACTGTATTTTAAAATGCTTAACACTCTCGAAAATTTTATTAAAAATGGGCGTGGCCCAGCTCGGTCTTTGAATAATGACCGATTTTACGACTGTGCTTATCTTTCCATGACAGTCACTGCGCCAGAAAAATGTTAAATATTCCTTAATGGCATCGGGTTGTACTTTGGAAGTTGTAGGAGATATCCGGTGTACACCTTTAAATCTATGGAGACTGTATGTATAAAGTACAAGGTCAGAAATACCATAGTAATGTATACGTTTCTCATTTGTTCTCAAATATTATTTAATAAATTAATGAAATTTCACAATATTTATATTTTCATTTGTCTTATTATATTTTATGAGAATAATGAAAACTAACACGTTAGTATTTTTTTAAACAAAAACAATAGTGATTTTTATCATTAGCTTATAATTTTTAAATGCATTGCGCCATCACCTTGCTCCACAAAATCAAGATGGTGCCGTTACGATGTTTGCTTCCGATGTTAGTGCCGAAATTAAAGGAATATTATGCTGTGCATAAAATAAGAAATGGATGTTCGGGATTACGTCAATATTGTTCATGCGTCCGGTGTTTGGTTACTATTTACAATGAACTGTTGCGCAGCCTTATTTATAGTTTATATGGAGTTGCCGGCATTAAACGTTCGGTGATGGTGTAAACATTGGAATTGGCTCCGCGCCACCCGACGCGTCGTCATCACCATCACCCTCGACCGTGTCTTTGTTGATGAGCTAATCAAGGTTAATTGAAAACGGATCTTTAATTAACGTCGACCGATAATATTTACAGAGTTGCTTGTTTGTGAAATGTGGAATGTGTCAACATGCCGCGTCTAACTAAGCTGCATCACCTTGCACCTATTGTATTTCAGTAGAAACATTTGCAGCAAATTCTTCCTTCACGTCTATGTCCTTCTTTCGTTGTATATAGTTGAATTCAATGCGTTTAAGAAGTTTCACTCTACTATTACTACCTGTCGAAAACATGCTACATGAATACAAATGACTCTTAAACATATAAGATATATATTTTGTTAATTTTAAGAGAATTGATTCATTGACTGTATAAACTTCGAACTGAGGAAGTTCATAATTACTTTAGAGTTACGTGCCTCCAAAGGAAAATGGAACCCTTATACGATCACTTTGTTGTCTGTCTGTCTGTCAACAACCCTTTTTCTCAGAAACGCCTAGAGCTATAAGGTTGCAATTAATACAAATACTGAAATCTGAAACTGTGAAACAATCAACCCTCTTAGTGTAGGTAATCAAAAGATATGGCCCGTTTATGTCACATTACCCATACATTCGCAAAGGAAATCAAAACCTACAGGGTACTTCCCGTTGACTTAGAATCATGAAATTTTGTAAGAAGTATATGGAAGTACAAGTGTAGGAAAATCCGAAATCCGTAAATTCTTAGTTACATCACATAAAGAAAATGCAGTCACAGTAAAATTAAAAGAAATTTTATGAAAGGTACAAATCTTATAATAACTTGTTAAAGTATTGCGTGATGGTACGCAACCCTTAGTGAGCGAGTCTGCCTCGCACTTGACCGGTTTCTTTTAATTGTTTGAAATCGCAATTGTTTGAAGTATTTTTGGACAATAAAATGGTGAATCCGAAAAGACGCCTGAAGACGCATATGCCATTTATTGATGAATTATTAAAACGTGGGCCGTACATTAAGATGAACACATCCACGTGCGAAGGCGAGATGAGTAATGTAACGCGAGACCGCGTCAAAGGTAAATGGCGATCGTGTGGAATTACCGCGGTAAAATTAGCTAATACCAGCGATATTGCGATCTAGGTACGCCTGTGTAATTCCCTGTGCCCACACATTGTAATCGTGCCCATGTGTGGGCGCTATGTACTGCGTTAAACTATATTTATATGTGTTAGGATTATTAATATGTCTATTATATATGTATATAAAAGCGAAAGGTCACCTAGGTAGTATATTCAAATTTAGTAGACATCCTCTAAAAAGGGTTTTCGATAAGGCCACATTAAGGAGGGGGCTCTAGCAAGTTTACGGGTAGTAAGTCGCGGGAAGGAGCAAGTTTTATTATACAAGTAACTTACAACAACAAAGCCACATTTTTTTATTATTATTAAGACCAAATGAAAATGATCAATAGAAGGCGCGACGCCGGTATACGCCTTGCCTTCTACTAGCAAACGAGCAGGCAGAAGGCACCTAAGTGCCTACCGACGCTCATGGACATCTACACGACCAGAAGGCTAGCAGATGCGTTGCCGGTCTATAATGACGTTTAGGCCATCGAGAAGTCTCACAAACCAAACGAAACGTGACAACAGTACCATCACTTGACGTGACAGCATTGGCGCCACTTCGGCTACAAGCGTGGTGCTATCTCTAATTAAATATATACAACGACGTTGAAATATCTTTCAGTGGTTTTAAACAATTTTCTTTTAAGCCCTGGTTTGTGCTCCTCTTCATTGGATTGAAAGCAATTTAATTAATTAGACATTTTTGGTTTAGTATAACTCTTAGGTATCGTGAGTTTATTTTATATTCCAGGAAGTGCCGATATAACTAAATTATCTATGAATATTTGTTTGTGAAGCGCTCATATTTGAAACGCATTTCCTGGTCATATAAAAATCATTTTCATGTAATAAGTACTGTGTGGCGGCCACCCATCCATCACCAGGCCGCGGAAAGAGTTGCTTAACCTAGTGATCGAGTTAACTTTCGGCAACTGATAGTTAAATAAATTATTTAGAAATCCGACACAAAAATTCTGACACTGGTCAGATCCAGCATCCGTTGGACAGATAAAAAGGAAGATCACTCCCTGGACTCGACCCTTTTTGAAATTCTTGATTGTTCTTGATGGTTCCTAGGTAGGTTCTGATTTCCGGTCTGAATAAGTTCATGTCTTCATATTTTGTGTTATATTTAGTCAGTCAGAGATATGAAAAAGGCAGGATAAAATTAATGACTCAGGCCAATCTAAAGCTAAGGGGGCCTTCCCACGCTATTAATAATTATTATCTTAATTAATTAGGCCGTTTTAATGCTTACTTTGGAACTGAAGAATTCGTTTTCATGAAAAAATAAATTTTCTTATATTATAAATATTTTAATAACTTGGCACCCTTATAATATTTTTATGCCATTTAAATTTATCATTAACATTATCTTTAACCTTATGATTAAGATTCATAATTTATTGACCAGCCCAATTTGCAAAAAGCAGGATTGTCCCCATTCCTGCTTCTTTTCCCGGTCCCCTTTCTTAATAGTTCACTATTTTGGTGTTAATCATGAAAGATAGATGTATACTGCTGCAGGCTTTTTTGTAGAACTATTTATTATTAAGATATAAATTTCCTTCATACAATATATACATGTAACTCTTAACGGTATTGACAGCGCACGCCAGAACAGCGCGCAGATAACCGAATTTTCTCTTACTTACTCGACATATATCTTTATATTGTGGACAATTCACACAATATCTTCATAATTTATAACCTATGTTATTCTGATGTATAAATTATATTATTGTAAAGTTTTATTAGGAGGAGGTCGTGGCCTAATCAGTGGTCGGCATTTGAGTCGATCGCTAAGTTAAGTTGCTCTGGCTGCGACCGGGGATGATGACACATAAAACAACCTTTTTTTTTATTGTTTGTTTACCTTTTGTCTCAAGACAAAATGAATAGGGTATAAATACTAATATTGTTTAACTGTCTGACGGTGGCGTATAATTAATACCAATTGGCATACATTAAAGTTATCTGATGACAATCGTATGACAAATGAATATAAAACGCGTGCGTAAATAATGACTGAAATTCCGTAGACAGCGAGACAGCTGATAATGTTAATTTTATATGCGTGAGGGCTTTGTAAAATGTCTATTGTGTGTATGATGTAATAATTTACGGCTTCAATGACTTAGTCGACAGTTTGGACTGAAACAAGCGATGCTCGATTCTACGGTAATATGGAAGCCACTTCCAAAAAGACTTGTGCTTAAGGTTGGTTTTCTAACTATTACGCGTTGGTCAATTTTACAGGGAAAACTGGCAGTGAAGGTGACTGGCAGTGAAGGTGAGTGTTAGTGATCACTATAATTAATATATGTACATGTTGCATATAGTCTGAACACAGTAAACAACACAAAATTAAAAATATATTGTTCAAATGAGACCCAGTTGAATTCCACCACAGGACATCTTGCCAGAAGTTAAATTTTCACCCTCATGACCTTGATGACCTAAAATCCACAAACGTGCCATTCCCTAAACTTCTTATCTAGCATAATGCCAATAGAAGATTTGTGCGGATATGCTTCATAGAGAATCAGTTACCAGCTTCGGTATTTCCGAACCGATACGACTTAACGACCGTCAAGAAAAGAACATACTTAATCGTCTACGGCTGGCAACGCATTTGCGAGCTTTCCGGTGTCGCAGTTGTGGCGTCATACGCCATGGGCGGCACTGAACAAGTGAACCACCTGCCCGTTTGCCCCTTTTTATATATTTTTTAAAAGTCACAGCCACCCACCGGGAGTACATCTTAGTAGGAGGAGAAAAGGGAATATTAGACATACCTACCTTAAACTGTTAAAATAAAACCACAAGCACACCAATGCCAGACGATTTACATAATTTACATACACATGTATTGGATGATGTCAAAGCGTAATAGTGACAACCGTATGTTATAATATATTAATTGACAAATTTTATTTTAATAGAACAATATATGTCGTTGGACTCAAAAAGGTTTGTTTGGCGAATTTCGACCAGGCGGCGATCTCTAGTATATATAAAAGCGAAAGGTCTCCTAACACGAAATCTCGTAAACCACAGGACATGCAATGATGAAATTTGGCAAAGCGGTAGTTTATAAATAGTAGTTTCTCTACTTCCTAGCGTTCCGCTTAGATTGCAGAGGATTTGACTGTGGGGCGAGTTAAGATGACTGATTGCCATCTGACGTCATCCTCGGAACCCCCAATTTTATTTTATATTCGGAACATTTTAAAGAACTGCCCAATACTTTGATATCCTTACGAGTGGCTGGATTGTAATGTATCATTTCAGCCTGGGTGCGTCCACTGCCGAACGTAGGCCTGCTCCATCAATTTCCACGAATGGCGGTGTTGCGCCGCTTGTATCCAACGGCTTCCTGTTTCCTTAATTTGGTTATTATTTAGGAATAATAAATTCTTTAGTAGAAATGACATCTAAAGCCGCACTAGCAGGATCTCATCATATTCAGTTAGCCAGGAGAGCGAACACTGGCGGTCAAGGTGAGTGTCAGTGTTCACTTTAAGGACTAGTCTTCTACCTACACGTGGGTCGCGAACCTCAGGCACTACTACGTTTCCTCCCTCTGCAACGTGATAAACCCAGCATGCGCACGGTGAATCCATGTCATATCTAAGAAATTTGACTTTTTCTCTACAAAAGTTATTGTCTACAATGGTTATTCTCTACAACTGCTATTCTCTATAACGGTTATTCTCTACAATGGTTATTCTCTACAACGGTTATTCTCTGCACCGGTTATTCTCTAATGACTTAAGAGACAATTTTGTAGCAAATGAAATTGAACTCTGTGTTAGAGATGTAGAGTTGGGAATTCGGTGGGGGGGCGCTTTTAGTGTAGGCACATCAATATATGCCTACATTAATATACCTTATATAGTATTTTTGCTACATCAATTGTAGCCAATATTTAAATCATCACAGTATGACCAATGTAGACCTTTATGTATCACGAGTTTATCCCACGAGTAACACTATTAACAGTATCACAATTGGTCGTGTGAATATTCATATCACTTGGACTTAATAGAAAGATAACATTTTTTGTTTTAGCACTTATTGTATATACTTAACATTACTGTTATTGTACACTATTTTTAATTTAAAACAAAAAATAATGATACAATAAACGACTTTTTACGTGGAAGTGTCGTCAAGAGTGTTCACTCTAGCTCCTCAAAGGTAGATCTTGAATTTGTTCAAAATACTTCACCTAGTATTGTAATTATTAGACATGCATATATTTTTTCCTTCTCGAAGTAGTTGTTTGCACTATAATGAGTGATATTGCGTCGGGGGAGGCTGAAAATTTTCTTCTTGAATTATGATTTCTAATAGGGAATTTTGAAACATTTCGACGTTAATGATAACATTATACAACACACATAAAATCATTTCTGTTTTAAAAACAAAAAATTACCGCAAAGGCGAGTCGAGTCCCGTCCGCTTCTAAGTTCCGCTCTGTTACGGATAGGTATCTGTAACTAAGTTACGTTTCGCGCGGAATGACTAAAACAAGTCTACATCTAGCATAATGTGCTATTTTTTGTCAAAATAGTGAACTATAAAATTGTGTAATAGTAAAGACACCTACTGATGTAATGAAGTAGGTACCAAGCCAAATAGGTTCCTCAGTAGACCACCGACATTTCGTTTTTTGAAGGCGGTTTTATTTTTATTTAATAATTTGAGGTGTGTTTATGACATTTGGAACAGATTTGATTAATATCTGAAAGCAAGCAGTAGGGAAACGATTGCGAACTCCTCCCCATCCATTAGTTAGTTGACCAAACATTAACTTGCTGTACTGTTAATTTAATTCTTGCTGCTTGTCATGGATTTCGGCAAGGTAACGCCTAGTTATCAATTATTTAAGAAAAGGCGTCTGTTTGTACGTTATTACGTTATCCACACACGTATTTATGCGATAAGTAACATTGATGCAGGCTAAGCCTTCTGCCCGACCGGGACCCGGTTATTTCTGTAAGCCTAGCGCTTGTACTTCGTATGCCGATAGCATAACATATTTGTACTAAGCAAACAGACGCGTTTAATGCACACGACTACGACACGATCACGACACCAAAATCTTTATGTTATACATACCTGTGTTCTATATACATACTAGCCGACCCATTAGACGTTGTCCGGCACGAACGTTGGGTTACTTACTATTTACTACATTCTATTACACGCCCCGCCTGATTAAATCAATTATTTTTTTAAGTTTATTATTATCTATGGAATAAATCTACTTCATCAGATAAAATATTGATGGCGGGAGATTCAACTTCATAACTGGAAGGCGCCCAGATGCATTGCAATCTTTTGGAGATTCAACTTCATTATTGGAAGGCGTTGCTATCATGCGTTGCGTTGCTATCTTTTGGAGATTCAACTTCATTATTGGAAGGCACCCAGATGCGTTGCCATCTTTTGAGTGTGTTCTTTTAACATACCTATTTATTTATATGATAAGAAAGATAGCCTGGCGGTTGACGTTCAGCGATGTTGTGTACTATTGCTTATTAAAAGCTATATACGAAATTAAGATTCGTTGCAAAATATCATTGTAATATTTGTCAATTAATATTTTTACCACCATCATGACTACGCTTTGATACAATCTTATATGCATGAGAAACTAAACTGCTTTGCTTTAATCCGCGAATGAATCATACAATCTTATAGTAAAATGTACACATGTGCGTATAAATCGTTTTTCATTGGTGTGCGTGAGGTTTTGTTTTAATTATGTAATATTTGTATACTGCATAGTTTATAAAAAATTTTGTATTCTCACAACTTTCTCTACATAAACTACAATTGTGCCAAATTTCAAACTCCTCCGTTCGCGCAATTTTCGTACAATGGTACCAAAAGTTTTTGCTTGACGTATTAATATTTAGCTGCCAATTAGGTCTGACCACCATCTTACTTAAACTTAGTTCGTATAAAATTAAATGGAACAATTATTATTTTTTTTTCTTTAATATCGGACTTTCTAGCTTAGCGCCGGAATCTATTCGAGTGCAATTTGCAAAGAATTCTAGTTTCGTACAACATACTTTAAGTGTCTATAAAAGTATTTTTTTATGTTACAAGGGACAAACGAGCAGGCAGCAGGCAGCTAAGTGTCTACTGACGCCCATGGACATCTGCACGACCTGGAAACAAGCAGATGTGTTGCCCGTTTGAATGATGAACTTAGGTCACCGGGGAGTATCACAAACCGAACGAAATGCGACAACATTTCTATCACTTGAAGTGAAAGTGTAGGGAAAAGGTCGGACTCGGACGCGCCAACCCAATTGGGCTACAAGCATGGCGCTCCCTCTAATCAGAAATGCAGGAGTAAGGGAAAAGGATGGAGTCAAAGGATATAAAGGTAGATGGGGAAGAGATAAAGGATGCGGATACTAGTGTCACGGATAGTATAGGCGAAGAGACAATAGCAGCTAGGTACTTAGGGGTCGAGAACCCGTAGTAGATCTGACCATTTATCGAGCAGATAGTGGAACATCCACCCCCTGGGCGGAGAAGAGTGACTAAGTGTCCATGGACAACCATAGACACCTGCACTAACAGAAATATTGCAGGTCCTAGTATATTTTTTTGAAGGGCTTTCCGCCGTATCAGAAATACTGAAGCTGGCAACTGGTTCAACAGAGAAGTTGAGCGAGGCAGGAAATTTGACGGTTGTGCTTTCTGTATTGACGGCGGAATAGATTAATAAAGATGGTTACCTAATATTGGGAAAATTCGAGATACTATAGACCTGGTATTAAGTCCAGCGGCTGACGTCTTTAACTGGGCTTAATTGAAAGCCAAATATAATGACCTGATAGGGTATATGATTATCATCATATATCTGATAGGGTAAAGCCACAACTATCTAATTATAATAACATGGGATATTTTAACCTTTACATATATGAATCTATATATATATATATATATTATATATAAATGGTTCCCTTTCCCTGGGCCAAGAGTGACCGGTTGGACCAATTTCGCCCATTCTTTTTTGTTGTATTTGTTATTGCCAGGAGGAGGCTCTTATGAAAGAAAAAACGCACGAACGAATATTGCGCAGAAAATTATATATTTGAAGAATACTTAACCACCATAAAAAAATATTTCTTTTGTAACCTTAGCGGGACCGGGAATAATATTATGAGACAATAGAATGTAGTAAATAGTAAGTAATCCAACGTTTGGGCTGGGCAACGTCTGCAGGGCCTGCTAGTTTAAAATATAATTATGTCAGGAAAAATAACTACTTAAATCTATTCCACACATTTCTGGCCTCAGAGAGTAGATGCATTCATATTAGAGAGTCGAGCTGATATGAATACATTTATTATATTATATTCTATATACCTCGAGACGAGATAAATTTCGTAGCCTTCCATGGAAGGTGCGGGTGGTGCGAGTGCTGGATCCATCGCGTTGCAGAGGAACAAACCATGTCATTGCCCAAATAGAGGGACATCTTGAGGGAATAATTTGAGATATCAATAACTATTAACCATAGATAAATTTTGGCATCGAATCCAATTGAACTCAAGGTCGATCTTTTAGTGATATCTCATTAAAATAAAATTGAGAGAAAATAACAGACAGATGAGGCATAAACTTTATTAAAACTAATTATTTTGATTGATTATTTATAATTACGAAGGTTACTGGATTATGACAACGAATGCTAAGCAACGATTAGATATGGAGTTACTATATAAGGTTCATATTCCGATGTATGAAATACAGCAAGTTTCATTTTATTGTCTTAACCATGAAGCTATTGTTAGTTGCCGTCGGCCTGGTTCTGGCTGTTTCAGCCGAATATGAGCCAATCATGGACGACTACCACGTCCAGTTTGGTATCCCCGAACTGGAACGTATCAAGCAGGCTGAGCTGTCGGCTGACTTTGATGGCTCCAGAATTGTTGGCGGATCCAATTCCAATCTTGGACAGTTCCCATGGCTTGTAAGTTACTCATTTTTATTACTTAGTTGCAATCTTCTTCTTCCTAGCGTTATCCCGGTCTAGTACCAGGTTCTGCTTAAATTAAAGATGTGGTTGTGGAGCGAGTTAAGATGACCGACAGCCGTACGTACCGCCGACGTAATCCACAGATCCCCCACAATTCCACAACTAATATCACTCGGTGACATTAATCGGCACCCACCGTTTTACGTGCCATCCGAATCACGGAGGAGGTCGCATATTAGAAAATCAATGCTAGAATGGGTCACCCATCTATCACCCGGCCATAAGAACTGTTTAACCTAGCAGAAGACTAAAATGCCGATCACTGATTAAGATACGACCTCCTCAACTATGTATTTAGTTTAGACATAACTTAGGTTGCAATAATTGCTATACTTATGGCTAAAATAGTTCAATGCGATAAAATTTTATTAAATAGTATGTTAAGAATATCAGAAATTCTGTCTACTTTTGTCCAATAATGTAGTTATTGGCCAAAAGTAGACAGAATTAGGCAGAAAAACAAGGACAAGGAAAAGAATCTAAGGACAGTGGTATGTCTATAAGCAGAATGTGGAATATGGCGGAAATTATTTCGAATGTTTCCTCTGATAGACAGTAGGTATTAAATATTAAAATCAAGATAATCCTGACTTTTATTTCTTTAAATAAAACTAAAGCACATATTGGTATGATATTGGTATTAATTTTAATATATATTTTTAAATACTTCAAGCAGCTTCAGCTTTAAGCGTACTGCTTGATTACGAATTTTTTTTTGATTTAATGCTTGAAGAGGTAAACGCTCAAGAAACAGCTTTTCAATTCCGAAAGAGTTGAAAGCAAAAATCCAGTATAATTTGGTCTCGTCTGGTGAAGGCCAGAAGACAGTTACTTTAGAGAGATCTATAAACTAAGTCTAGAAACTGTGTAATTGAAATTCCATATGAAGAGGAGTTGCAGGAACACTTTTTCGAATGTCCAAGACATTCGAAAAAGTGTTACTCATGTTTTTCATTAATTATTTTTGTTTTAGGGTGGTTTGATCGTCACCTTGACCAACAACGATCAATCTATTTATTAATTGCATTAATTGAGACTGCATCGAAACTTGGAAGGTCACATGACGCCGGAATATTACGTGACAAATATATCGCGTCACATTATTCAAGCGTGATATTAATAGGAATTTCCTGCCTAGTACTATATGTGGAACATTTGGCCAGTGTCCCATCATGCTTAGTCTGAAAAAAATCTATACTAATATATAAAGCTGAAGAGTTGATTTGTTTGTTTGAACGCGCTCATCTCAGGAACTACTGGTTCCATTTGAAAAAATCTTTCAGTGTTAGATAGCCCATTTATCGAGGAAGGCTATATATCATCAAGCTAAAATTGAGTCTATTTATTTACCAAATTTTACGCGGACGAAGTCGGGGGAACAGGCAGTCTTCAAATAAAAGCTGGTGGAAGCCTTTATCTGCGCTATTTTATATATTGGACAAAAGATTACCGACGCCCATGGCCACCTGCACTAACACAGAAGGCTCGCAGATGCGGGTCTCTACGATACGTTGATGGATTGTGTTCAACGAATGAGGGATCGAACCATTTGATCAATTACTAGAGCTCAAGTGTAGACGTGATCCAGATATATATACGAGAATCAAACATATTATTTAATGAGACATGTAATTTTGTATGTTATATGGATGAAATTAGTGGAAATTGATGGATTCCTACGTCCAGCAGTGGAAATGATGATGATGATAATATGGATGAATTCTTTTTTTTTGGACTATATATCGCTACCTTCCACGTAAACTGTTGTAACCCCAAATTCCCAACTTCACAGTAGAGAATTACAAACATGTAAATTGAAATAAGAACCTCATTATATAACACATTTGTGTATACAATTATATTTTTCATAATGACGTTTATATTAATATATTATAAAGTCACTGTTATATTACAATTTGGTTGTTTGTAATGCTCTTCTGCTTTGACACTTCGGAACTTAAAATCGAGGACAAGGCAGTTAACGCTACGATAGGGCCATGATGTGGGTGGTCATATGTGTATACTCGGAAATATACATATACTGCACTCACTACAATACTCGCATACAGTATTTCTATACATCACTCTTAATGCACCAAATGCAAAATGTCTGTAACGTATTCGAAAATAAGATAAAACACGTTTTTTTTACTATTTGTATGAAAAAAAAACTTACGATACGACGATCGTATAAAAATAAAAGGACACAATAATACAATAGAAGAATGCACTATTTGAGGCAGGTACAACCAGAGGGTCCAAAAGAAAGTCAGATTTTATTTATTGTAGTATCCACTGATACTGTTTTTTTTATATAACAAGGGACAAACGAGCAGCTGGTACACACCTAAGTGACTACCGACGCCCATGAACAACTGCAACACCGGAGGGCTCGCAGATGCGTTGCCGGCCTATGAGAAATGGAGAAATGAGTATGCTCTTTTCTTGAAGGTCACTAAGTCGTATGCAGTACAAATTGTTAGTAACTTTAAAGTTTACACGAAATCTTAGGCCGTCTTTATTACAAGGACACTAAAGCGGGTATGGTGCGTACAGTCTAAAAATGCGCGCCCTTCCAAACCACTAAAACTTCCCGTTTAGTCGACTTTGCTGTGCGCGGTTGAATTTGAGTCTATAATAAAAACGCTGCACACACAAGCAAGCGTTGCTATTTATATTTACTGTGACACTTAAATAATAGATTTTAATTGAGAGGCGTGCATTTTTAGACTGTACGCACTATAGTTCTTGTAGAGCTTACAGTTCCATGGGGGACCAACATCCCTAAAGGCTATCTGATAAAAACGAACAAGTACTTTGACCTAACCAATGAGCTCACCAAAAACGGTTACAAAACCAGCTTACACGTGATAGAGGTAGGAGAAAGAGGGTGAACACCGAAGTACGTGAACGGCCCAGCCTCGAACACCAGGTTCTCCCGACCCACCGTTTTATTCTAAGTATTACACATATATATACATAAATATAAACTTTTTTGCTACGTCTTTTATACACGTCAAATTAAGAGGGAGAAGTAAATTTTTATTTGTTCGGAATGTTTATCAACTTCGGAGTTCTTCTAAGAAATAAATTATGGACGATTTTATTACTTTCTACATTTTTGCATGAGTTGAGTGAATGGTGAAAATATTAATTTATTTGAAACTTTGGCGGCATTTTAATATCAATACGCACTGCGGCTTTGATGGTAAATACGAGCGTGTTTCGGATGTCTTTGAATGTTTGGGTTAATTAAAACCATCATATTGCGTTTATTTGAGCTTGCTTTTGTGTTCATCGTACGTCTTCTAGAACCCTTTAATATCACATATATTTTAGTCTTCACCCTAGTGTTATCCCGGTTTAGTACCAGAGTCCCCTTAGATTGAAGACAATATGGCTATGGGTCGAATTAAGATGACCGATTGCCATGTTCTGTCTCAAGGCAAGCCATGCCAGTAGCTATTATATCGATCCAAGTCATTCCTCCGCCTGGATTCTTGGTCTACCGTGAAATCGTTTCGGATCTGGGGTCCATAAAGTGGAGAGTTTGGCCTTTCATTATGTTGGTAAAATTCTGTGTATTTTCCTCCTTCTTGTTTCGTTAGTTGTCATTATTAATAGTAATTTACTATTTTGAAAGAATAACCATTGCCCATAAAAATGTGTTGAAATTTAGTTAAATCCACAGCTGATAATATGTGGCAGTCCATTCTATAGACATGTATGTTACCAGTGAAAAACCCATTGAAAAAAGTGACCAAGAGCGTGTCAGGCACGCCTATATAGAAGGGTTCCGTATCTGATTCGCGTTAAAGATATTTGTTAAATAACTTTTTCTGATTTCGCTCTAAATAATTTAGCATGTCCTAATCAACACGGAGGGAAGAATGAAAGTATAAGGGTTCCTTGTAGTTATATATATGTATATATATATATATCCCACTTAAGTTGTTGCAACCTCAAATTCCTAGCTTTACAGTAGAACGTTACAAACAACTAAATTTTAATATAACAGTAACTTTTTAATAGATTATTGTCTACAAAAATGTATTCGTCATTATTAAATATATAACTGTATATACAAATGGTTATATAATGAGGTTTTTATTTCAATTTAAGTGTTCGTGATGCTCTATCTACTGTGAAGTTGGGAATAAGGGATTACAATAATTCACGTGGGAGGTGGCGACATGTAAAAGCGAAACGTCACCTAACATGAAATCTCGAAAACTGCGGGGCGTACAGTGATAAAATTTAGCATTATGGTAGTTTATAGAGCCAGGTTTTATCATAATTAGAGGTAGCGCCATGCTTGTAGCCGAATTGGACCATCGCGTCCGGGTACCAGTATCTCTTTCTCACATGAGATCGGCGTGAAGTGGCGGCAATGCTGTCGCGGTCATAAGATTTTTTTCCACATTGAATAGAGAGATGTCAATCTTTTTCTTATGATCGTTTTGTGTTGACCCTAAATGGCGGCGATGGCCGAGATGTTCGTCTAATAATGATGTATTGAAGGATGGAGACATAATATAGATTAATATTCCAAGAGAAATGTTAGGAATGTAGTAAAAGTAGAGTAGAGTATCTAAAACCGCGTCATAACTACTCTCCTAAAAATTGTGTTGGCACACACGCATGGCTATATTCTACGGGCCCGACAATTTGATTGCGTAAGGCAGTGCGGTGGCTGCGGTTTGACTTCTCTCTGCCAACACGACCTGTTTCCGTAACAGACGACCTTCGAATGCTATGTGTGCTATATGTACCTACCTATTTGATATTATATAATATAACTTACTTACTTACTGCGATGGCGCATAGACCCAAGCTGGGTCTTGGCTTCGGAGACCAAGTGACACCACTTCTTGCGTCCTGTGCATTTTATTGATGTTCCAATATCAAATATGGATCGCCTTATTATACCTCATTTAAATTCGGTACAGCATAGAGACGGCATAAGAGTTTGTTGGCCTTGTTTTTTTTCTTAATTCGTAATAGTGATGTCATAGAATATGACCAGGTGATGATATCATTAGGTTTTTGTTTATCAGAATGAAGGTGATTGCGTCTGACATTTATAAATTTGCACAAAAAACAACAATAAGGTGTCAGAAAAAATGGCCAAAGGCGTGTCAAGACACGCTTATATAGAAGGGTTCCGCATTTGATACGCTATAAACGTATTTGTTAACTTCTAAAAGTTGTTGTTCGACTTCGTTCAGAAAAAAAATCTTAATGATGTTTCAAGGAAAATTTCAAGTCTCTACGTCTAATAGTTTGGAAATCCTGGGGGGAGTGCCACCTTACGGACGTACGGATGGACAGAGCGAAATTATAAGGGTTCCTTGTAGTACTACGGAACATAGCAGCTAGGGCACTCCAGGGTCGCGTACCCGTAATGGATCGGACCAGTTATCGGACAGATAAAGGAAGATCCACGACCTGGGAGATTGATGGTATGTAGATGTTTCTTCAGTCTGCAGTCACACGTAAGGGTTCTAGTAACTACTCTTACCTGCTTCCTGCTATACATACATAATACATAAAATTTACTGTTTTCTAAATATGAAAATATAGCGCGAGTCTAAACGCAGACAAAGCTTGTTGAAGTAACAAACAGGGCCTCGATATCAAAGTTATTCAACACGACATTTCGGCCCCGCATAATGAGCTCATTATGGTTACAAAATAAGTAACATAATATATTGTGATGCATATGACTTGTTTGGTTAGCATTCATCTGATTGCTTTGTTATGCAATCCAGTTGATACTGGAATCAATTCAAAGGTAATTTAATATGATTAGGGCATCGTTATATCACAAGTATGCAAATCAAATATGTAATTATTGTGATAAGCAATCCTTGTTATATATTTCTATAGATTATACTATACCTACATATTAATATATGAATTGTTTTTCTCTATTTTCTAAATAATTTCAACATTATATTAGATTCCGGCTGTGTTTTTTATCTCTTACTAGCAGTGCCCGCAACTTCATCCGCGTAAAATTAGATAAATAAATTGATTCAATTTTAGCGTGATGATATATATGCCTTCCTCGATAAATGAGTTATTTTTGAACAATTTCCTTAAAATTAGTTAAAGCGTGGCCTTGCGTTCTATGGTTAGTTTGCTGTTCGAAAAAGTTAGTTCGTAAATGCATTTCCCATCGTCCAAAACCGGTCGGATATAAAAAAGATTTAACGGCCGAATGCCAGTCAGCAATAATAAATAAAATTTATAATTCAGTTCATTTTTTGGCTATACTTATTAAACAAATAAGTGAATAAGTGATGAGTGAGATAGGTATTTTTGCCTTTCCAAAGTCAGGGCTAAAGTGTGAAGGGAAAACGGGCCATCGTCGTGCGTCCACGCTAGTATGTCCATGCGTTCCGTACATAATTAGTTAACTATCTCTTAACCTCACGTAGTAGTTAATTGATATTTACATTTAATGTTCATTTGTTTTCGTCATATATGATCGTCATATATCAGGTCCTCGAGTATCGTATGTGTCTCACCAGTCAACCTGTATATATAGATTAAAACAAAATTAAAAAAAAAAAAAGTGCATGGACATTAGTCAATAGTTCAAATAATCCAACAGTCAACAGCGCTAACGGCACGCAAGGAGCCCAAGGTTAAGGAGAAAAAGCTGAAGCAGACGGACGGCGATGAAATCGTCAAAACCCGCACCTACGACCTCCACATCACGTACGACAAGTACTACCAAACCCCGCGACTTTGGCTCATCGGCTATGACGAGGTAATCACTACACGTGTTCTCAAGTAGGTGAACTAGTTTTACGATTTATGACGTAATAACGTCTTATAAATCGATGAGCGCCAGCTGAGCGTATAAAAAAGCATGACACATTGTCACGTTCCGCCTGAGACGAGCGTGTAAGCGACAGCGAGGGACACGTGATAAAGACGTACGATCGGCGTTATCACGTAAAATTATTGTCCGTAAACTGACTACAGCCAACTTTTAATTTTCATATGTAACTTCACAAAGATTCTGACCTTCCTTTCAGCCCGTTGTCACACAATGTCACATTTTGGCCATAGCCTTTTAACGTGTGACGTAATTTATGTACGACCTCTTACGTATAAATAGTTTGTACCTTTGTCAATAATAGTAGTTAGTTGCGGAAAAGAAATAGATTCAAATGTGTCAGGAAAGGAAGGTGTGGTTGGAAAAGGGGGAGGTCTTTGCCCAGCAGTGGGACAGTATAGGCTAATTAAAAAAAGTAGTTGGAGTTATCTGTTTTTCTTTCAATATATTTAGGATTGTTATTGTGTCAGGAACGTCGCCTATTACGCGTAGAGGCGCTTTACGAGGATGTGTCGGCCGAGCACGCCAAAAAGACGGTGACCATAGAGAGCCATCCGCACCTCTCGGGACCTGGGATGGCCTCCGTACATCCCTGCAGGTACTCATTATTTATTTATCACTCACTAACGGAGCCGGCAGACGTTGTCTTGCCCGAATTTACGCTCGTCTGCTAATAGCCAATCAACCGATTTCTTACATGACTTTTCCATAAAACGTGACACTGACCGAATGTTTTATGAAATAATAATTTTAAATGGCGCCTCAGTCAAAAGGTCCACCACGAAGGTAATCTATTTGAAGTATTCTAAAGTAGCGACTTCGATTTTTCCTATCTCTCTTTTCCTTTTTTTTTTTTTTTTTTTAAAAATGTTACAAGGGGGCAGACGAGCAGGCAGTAGGCCTTTGGCGTTAAGCCTTCCCTAAAATAAGTTTTAAATTTTTAGCGAGACTAACGAAGAACCATTAATTTTTATACATGGTGTAAAGGACATCGTACCGGAAACGCATTCCATGGGTTTAGTACATGATTCTAGACTCCCCAATGGTGAAATTTTTTGTCGGCTTTTTCTTGGAATGTACAATTTTTTTTTGCCATTTTTTTTAATCTGAATACTGTATAATATTATAATTACTATCTGTCCCAATGCGATTTTAACTCCGAAACAAATTTCTTCAATATTTTTTCATCAAACCGCAATGTAAATAAAGTTTAAAAGTACGTAAAAGAGGTAGCGCGGCGCGGGTCGTTGACTCGTTTTGCGCGTCAACATTTTGTTGACTATTGCTTCCCAATGTTGACGATAC